>CABHPP010149611.1:2623-33746 GCA_902168425.1 Peromyscus attwateri
GAAGGAAAATTCAGTCTTACCTATAGCAGTGAGGTTACTGTAGGTCTCCAGCATCACATCTTTATATAGAGTCTTCTGAGATGGATCCAGCAAAGTCCACTCTTCCCAAGTGAAGTCAACATGCACATCATCATAGGTCACTGTATTCTAAAATACCCCATACATGTGTACAACAGAAAGCATGATATGGACAACATTGTAAATATATACATCTTTGACAGTATAGTCATATAATTCTGGTGCTCCCCACACTTATTTCATGACATAAACATTATAATGTAATTTCCAAGTCACTTTAGATGGCATATCACCTTGCAAGAGAAATGTCTATTAACAAACATAGAGAGACAAGTAAACAGATCAACAGTACAGAGTACACATGAGAGAAATTGTATGAACAATTCCTAACTACATAAAGAAAAATAAGATGGACAAGCTGAGTGTATTGGCTCATGCCTTTAAACCCAGCACTCAAAGGGCAGAGGCAGGTATATTTGCCTCTGACTTAAATGCCAGCCTAGACTATGCAATCGGTTCCAGGACAGGCACAAATAAATAATAAGATACTCACTCCCATGCTAAAATTAGTCAAACAAACAAAGAAGATAGAAAGAATTGTCAGGTGGTGGTGATGCATGCCTTTAATCCCAGCACTCGTGAGGCACAGGCAGGGGGATTTCTGTGAGACTGAGGCCATCCTGGTCTACAGAGGGAGTTCCAGAATAGCCAGGACTGTCTCACAGAGAAACCCTGAGTTAAAAAAAAAGAAAGACAGAAGAACTCAGAAGTTTTTACTAAGTTCCTACAAAGAGTTATGCATTCACTCCAGATCTGTACTCATCTTCCAGAAACCTGAAGTGTCCAAATTTATACTGTAACATCAATAAAATTTTAGTGAAAGACATTGCATGTTTAAACAGTTACAACTGGACAGATGAAAACATTAGCAATATAAATTTTGACCATAAATAATCAACACAGGGCTCAGTAGTAGTAGTAGTAGTAGTAGTAGTAGTAGTAGTAGTAGTAGTAGTAATGCTGGTCTTGGACATAGGTGGGCTCAACTGTCAGTCCTTGCATGGGAGAATCAAAACTATCTATTGCTCCAAATCCAGGGTTTCTCAGACCAACTTTTGATCACTATGAGAACCAGGTACCCACATGGCACATAGCCAAGTATACAGGTAAAACACTCGTATTCATTTAAAAAATTCAAAGCAAATACAACACAAGGAAGAAAGTCCTGTACCTACAATCTAATGACTCAGAAGGCTCAGGCAGTATTAATGTCATAAATATTTGCCATCTTGGGAAACAATGATACCATCTGCCAAGGTTCAATTCAAGATATGGGTGAACTTCAGTACAACTGCATATGTTTGACATGTACAAAAACCAATATCCCAGGCCCATCACCCAATAATATAAAAGCAAAAAAACCCAGTAATGTTGATCCACTTTTAATCTCAGCACTTGGGAGCCACAGTCAGGGGAATCTCTGAGTTCGAGGCCAGCCTGTTGATCAGAACTACTTTCAGGACAGCCAGCGCTAGACAGACAAACCTTGTCTTCAAAACAAACAAAGGAACAACAACAACAACAAAAAGGAAAACATATTAAAACAGCAGGCTACCAAACTGACTCAGCACTGAATAGCAATGGCTTCTACTGTATCTTATGTAATTTAGGGGTAGAGACTATTATGGTGGTGAAGGCATGACAGCACAAGAGGGAAGCAGGCTGATTAGATTCAATCACAACACAGTGGATACAAAGAACAGTCAATGGATTGAGGCTATCCCATCCCCAATGAAAAATTTCATCCAGAAAGGCTCTTCCTACAAAAGGCATCACAAGCAATCAAAAGAAAATCACCAAGGAGATACACATGTTCAAATATATCATCCTATCTGGGAAGTTTTCATTCAACCAACTACAATGTGACCCAGTCACCTTAGACTGGGTCTAATGTCACTATAGACTCATAGTCATCCATGAAGAAAAAAAAGGCATTTAGTCACTTCAATGATCCTCATAGTCTGCAACAGACCCTGAGCTGTTCTATGTCCAGTCTCTTCTGACACTCAAGACAAACTCTTGACAGTGACACATAAAATCAGAAAGCAAGTCATATATTTCCCACATACAATGGCACAGAATACCATTCACATTCCAAAAAAGAAATGAAGACATACTGAGGAAAGATTGGATCAAGACAAGAATGAAGCCAGCAGGACAAACATCAAATTCTGTAGTTCTGTCTCGGATGAAAGGAACTTCAGTTACAAAGGGCTTGGATGGCCCTATCCCTGCAACTTCTTATACATCTCTCTCTTTAGTTACTTCCATTCACTATATGCAGCTAGGTCTCCATGGAAGATGTCTCATAGCTTAGGAATCTCCACATCTTGTGGTCTCAAAATGAAACCCAGGCTGTTGTGGAATATTGTGTTAAGATGTGTTGTATTGGTTTATACTGTGGAACATTTGTTTTAATGATGCAAAGATGTGTTGCATTCTTTTATGTTGCCTTTGTTTAACTCTGTGAAATTGCAATACTTTGCCTGTCTAAAATTCCGAACTGGTCTAATAAAGAGCTGAATGGCCAATAGCTTGTCAGGAAAAGATAGGCAGGCCTGGCAAGCAGAGAGAATAAATGGGAGGAGAAATCTGGGAGGAAAAAAGAGTTGGAACAAGAAAAGAAGAGGACACCAGGTGTCAGCCACCTGGCTACTCAGCAAGCCAGGCAGTAGAGGTAAAGAAAGGTATACAGACTAGAGAAAGATAAAAGCCCAGAGGCAAAAGGTAGATGAGATAATGTAAGTTAAGCAACACTGGCTAGAAACAAACCATGCTAAGACAGGGTATTTATAAAAAAGAATAAGCCTCCGTCTGAGTAATTTATTTGAGAACTAGTGGCAGGCCCACAAAAGAGTAAAAAAAAATAACAAAACAAAAAAACAAAAAAACCAACACCAGGTTCATCCTCACAGCTTCATGCAATGACCTCTCATAGTCTCTTACTTAGATTACTGACTCTTCTAAACAATGCTGAACTGTAACCTGTAACAGGAAGACTAAGAATCCATGGCCTTAATTTTTGATTCTTTCTTGTTTCCATGACCAGCACATGGTAAGTGATGCAAAATTTGACTTCTTAATTGGGATGGACACTAACACACTTGGACCACAGGTGCAGCATATTTTGTATTAAGTTGCTTCCTGGAACTGGAAACAACTTTGCTTACTCCTTCCAAAAATTAAAGGTTTAGCTGGATGTGGTCTTATCCTTAGGGTACCTTTGTAGCATGAATCTTAAAAGTCTTATTAATAAAATCAAACCTGAGCCAGGTATTGGGGTGAACACTGGAAGGTCAGAGAGACAGAATAAGCCACAGCTACCTCACCTGGCCAATTTCTCAGCTGGTCTTGTTCCCTCAGACTGGAAGCCTCTGTGTCCTCATATCCAAATGGCTCTCAGCTGAACTGTGTTGCTAGAAGCCTGAAAGCTTAACCAGGCCAAATGCTTAAACAGGCCACATGCTTAAACAGGCCAAATGCCTCTAGTTTCTGGTCCTCTCGTCTTATATACCTTTCTGCTTTCTACCACTACTCCCTGGGATTAAAGGCTCGCTTTCTGGGATTAAAGGTGTGTGTCACCATGCCTGGCCATTTCGAATGTGGCCTTGAACTCACAGAGATCCAGAGGGATTTCTGTCTCTGGAATGCTAGGATTAAAGGCTTGTGCTACCGCTGCCTAACCTCTGTTTAATATTGTGGCTGTTCCGTCTCCAACCCCAGATAAGTTTATTAAGGTACACAATATTTTGGGGAACACAATACCACCACATACCTTACTAGAAGGGTACCTTCCATTCCAGACCAAGGGCCTTCTTTATAAAGGTGATAAAACTCTTTGAAAATTCCTGGCCTTTTCAGCACTTGACTGCTATCTGAAACTACCTTTTCATTTTCATTTATTTCATTTTTTTTTCAGAGTTGAGGACCGAACCCAGGCGCTCTACCACTGAGCGAAATCGCCAACCCCATTTTCATTTATTTCTGCCCAACTCCTTGGTTGTTGTTGTTTTTTGTTAACTGTAGGTCTGAATGAGTCACCAATAATAACCAACCAACCAAGATTCAATGTGCCATTTAAGAAATTATCTCATTATTTTTCAATTCAGCCATACTTAATTTCTAGGGCATAGGCAGAATAAGAAAGATATTGGAGCCAAAATACCACACCAATGACATTTACCTTAATTTTTCATTGAGTCTATTTCTGACTGAAATCCTATGATCTCACCCTCCACTTTCTGCCATTACTCTCAACATTCCCATCTTCCTAGTCCTACAAGAACAGTCAATCAAGTTCTGTGTACAACTTTCTATGGCTTTTGCTACCTAAAGTCCTGATACCTTCCACATTCCTCCAAAAGACAACATCCCAGGTTCTACCTAGCAACAACATCATGTTTCCTGTTCCATTTTTTTATTCTAACATGCTTTTATGCTGCTGGGATTATATCTTCTAACAAAGAGCATCTCAGGCAATGAATGGGCTTATTTGGCTGATTCTGTCAGATCACACACCACCATTTTGGAAGCTTAGGATAGAAACTCAAGCTAACAATTGAAGGCAAAACCCATGGGCAAAGACTGTTTCCTAGCTTTTCTCTTGCCCAGTTACTGTCTCATGCTCAGATAGCTCCCCTTTTCATCCTAGCTCCACTTTCTTGGGGATAATTCCACCCTCAGTGGAGGAGCCTTCCCACATCAATCATTAATCAACACAGACTCTCACAGGCACAGCACTTTCTGGCTATTATGAATAATCCACTATGGAAATAGTTGAGTAAGTGTCTTTGTGGTAGGATAGAGGAGCATCTTTTAGGTACATGCCCAAGAGTGCTATAGCTAGGTCTTCAGAGAGATTGACTCCCAGTTTTCTGAGGATTGCATATTGGTTTCCACACCCCCAACAGCAATGAATCCCCTTGCTCCATGTCCTTGCCAGCATTAGCTGTCACTTGTGTTATTGGACTTAACCATTCTCACAGGTATAAAGTGAAATCCCAAAGTAGTTTTGATATGCATTTGCCTGATGGCAAAGGATGTTGAACATTTCTTCAAGTGTTTCTCAGCCACTTTAGATTCCTCTACTGAGAATTCTATTTAAAAGTTTACCCCATTTTAATTGGACTATTTGGTTTGTTGTTGTCTAGTTTCTTGAGTTCTTTATTATCCTGAGTGAGGCAACCCAGAAGCACATAGACAAACATGGTACATACTCACTTGTAAGTGGATATTAGTAGTTAAGTGAAGTACAATCACAGTAATCACAGTTAATCACAGTACATACAATCCATAGATTCTGAGAGGCCTAGTAACAAGAATGGCAAAGGGGTGATGCATGGCTTTCCCTAGGAAGAGGAAATAGAATAGATGTTGTAGGTGCACCAGAGGCAGGTGCAGATAGGAAGAGGAAGGATGGGGTGTGTAAGGAAGGGACAGAGGGAGAGAAGTCAGGGAGAGATGACTGGAACAGCAAAGCTTTTAGTAGGGGCTATGGAAGCAGTGCAGAGCAAACTTCCTGGAACCTAGAAGGGTGACCCTAAAGAGGACTCCCAGCAATCAAGAATATGGAGGCTGAACCAGCCATCTTCTGTAACCACATAAAGATCCCAATGGTGGGACTGGGATCCAAGGACACCACAAACCTTTGACCCATACTTGTCCTGCCTGGATGATATGCTGGGGCAATGGTGGCTCAAGCTTCTGTAGTGGCCAACCAATGACTGGTCTAACTTGAAACCCAAGCTGTGAGAGGAAGCCCATGCTAACACTGCCTGGAAGGCCAGGAAGGGTAACTATAATGGTTCAGAGAACTAGAGGAAAACCAAATACAACTCACCAAGGGAGAAAAAGTGAAATGATTTGTAAATATTTTCTGCTATAAACAAATGTTGGTGCCTAGCCCAACTGTCATCAGAGAGGCTTCTGTCAGCTGATGGGAACACATGCAGCGATCCCCTACCCATATATTAGTTTGAGCTCTAGGAATCCTGTGGAAGGAGAGGGTGAGGATTGTAGGAGCCAGAGGGGTTGAGGAAACCAGAACATGGCCCACAGAATCAACTAAGCAGGGCTCAGAGGGGCTCTGAGAAACTGAAGTGGCAATCATGGAGCTTGCAAGGCTCTGTGCCAGGTCCTCTGCATACATGATAAGGTTGTTTAACTTGGGCTTTTTGTGGGACTCCTAACTGTTGGAGTCATGGTGTCTCTGACTCTTTGCCTGCTCTTGGAACCCGTTTCTTCCTATTGGGTTACCTTGTCCAACATTGATATGAGGGCTTGTGGCTAGACTTAAGGCACTTTGTTATGGTGTGTTTATTTGATATTTCTGGGAGGCTTTTCCTTTTCTGAAGAGAAACAGTAGCAGTGCATCTATCTGGGAGAATGGGGATTTGGGGGTAAGGGGGTTGGCTGGAAGGAGTAAAAGAAGGTAAGGCTGCAGTCAGGATGTATTGTATCAGATAAGAATAAATACAAAGAAAAAAGAAAAAATGAAATACATTTAGTTTAACTTCAGTGGTCCTCATAATCTGTAACAGCCCAAACAGCGCAAATATCCAAAGTCTCTTCTGAACCTCAGGACAATCTCTTGACTGTCACATCTTGTAAATATCAAGAAACAAATTATGGATTCCCAACACACAATGGCACAGGATGTATTCCCATTTAGAAAAAGAACACGCCCAAATTCTAGTCCCCATCTCAGGCAGATGTCCCCTGTTCATGTGCATGTCACACCAGTCAGAAGAACAGGTAGGCAGGGCACTGGCCCATGAAACTTCCACACTTTCTAACATTTGCACAGACACAAACCCCACCAACCCTACAGCTGCCAGGCCCAAATCAATGTCCCCACTCTCAAATTGGATGGCTATCTGCTGCTCAAGTGCAGACCACACCAGCTGGAAGACCACGTAGGCAAAATGAGGTAAAGTTTCCCTGATGGACCAAAGACCATGCCAATAATCAGAATTCCACATAGGACCTCACCTATGGACCTCTTCCATTCTTTCAACAACCCCAACGCTATCCCCAATCCCACTTCCTTCCTCATCTCTGTGATGTAGCCTCCAACTTAGGTGGAGACCCCTTGCTCAAACAAAGGACACACCATCTGCCAGAAATCCATTTATGCCACCTGCCCATAGACCTCCCCCACACTCTCAGTGTTCCCTCAACACAATCCCCAAGCTCCCTCCCCTCTTCTCTTGTTTCAGCCCAGAACATGGGCAGATACCCCATGCTGGAATAAAGGCCATACCAACTAGTTTTTCATCCCCCAACTTGGGGTGAGAACCCATGTTCAACCATAGGACACCCAGACCCGAAGACCAGAGCAAATAAAAACTAAAGAACAAAATACCTATCCAACAAGGATAAACTGAGAAATCAGCACCTAGACCAAAAAAAAAAAAAAAAATCACTGCAAACTCAGATACCTGGACACCAGCATAAGAACACAATCAACAACAGCCAGAGCAATGTGTCACCACCAGATTCCAGCTATCCTACTACAGCAAGTCCTGAATATTCCAACACAGTTGAAGCACAAGAGGCTTAAGGCCAACTTTATAAAGATGATACAAGTCCTTAAAGGGAAGTGAATAAACCCCTTAAAGAAAGCCAACCAACAAACAGTTGAACATAATGAATTTATTCAAGACCTGAAAATGGGAATAGAAGCAATTTTTAAAAATGCTAACTGGGGGCTGGAGAGATGGCTCAGAGGGGAAGAGCACTGGCTGCTCTTCCAGAGGTCCTGAGTTCAATTCCCAGCAACCACATGGTGGCTCACAACCATCTGTAATGAGATCTGGTGCCCTCTTATGACATGCAGGCATACATGCAGACAGAACACTGTGTATATAATAAATAAATAAATCTTTAAAAAAAATGCTAACTGAAGGAATTCTGGATATGAAAATCTAGGTAATTGAACAGACCCTGCAGAGGCAAGCTTCACCAATAGAATACAATTCATGGAACAGAGAATTTCATGCTTTGAAGATATGACAGAAGAAATTGATAAATTGATCAAAGAAAATGTTAAATCTAATAATTCCCAGAACTATAACATCCAGGAAATCTGGAACACCATGAAAAGACCAAAACTAAGAATAACAGGAATAGAAGGACAAGAATATCAGCTCAGAAAATATTTTCAAACAAATTCACAGTTGAAAGTTTTCCTAACTTAAAAGACATAGGAAAACACAGCTCACAGAATCACCTAAGCAGGTTTCATAGGGGCTCACAAACACTGAGACAGCAAAACTGGAACCTGCTTCACCACAGGACTGCCATGTGAAACTACCTAGTGCTGTTTTTCTCTAAGAAACTGACTTCATTTCTTTCTGCACCACTTGTTTCTTTTCCACCATACACCTGATTGAGTCATCAGTAATAAACAGGATCCCAACAGGATCAATACTTTGTCCAAGATATCAGCCAATTACGTTTTAATTCTGCCTTACTCAATTTTTCAGGGAATGGAGAAAATAGGAATTATTTGGGGACAAAACACTATACAGATGTCCTCTAGCTACATTTTTCCTGGAGTCTATTTCCCACTGAAATCCTATGACCCTAAGCTCCACTGTCTGCATTACTCTCAACACTTCCATATTCCTAGTCCTACAAGAATAGCTGATTGAGCTCTGTGTGCAGCTTTCTATGGCTTTTGCCATCTAAAGTCCTGATATCTTCCACATTCCTCCAAAAGACAACATTCCCACGTTCTACATGGCAATACCATTGCTTTTGGTGTACCATATGTTGTTCTAACTCTCTTGTTTCTTGCTGTGATTAAATTCTCTAACCAAAAGCATCTCAGGTAATGAACAGGTTTAATTGGCTGATATTTGCAGATCACAACCCACAATTGTGGGAGCTTAGAATAGAAACTCAAGCTAGGAACTGAAGATAAAACCACAGGGAAACATTGTTTCCTGGCTTTCTTTCTTGCCTGGTCTTATCCATCTCAGGCCCACTTGCTTTGGGTATTAAAACCTCAGTGGAAGAGCCTTCCACACCAATCATCAAGCAACACAATTTTATTGTATTGTATACAATCACAAACAGTAACTAGTGATTCTGATCTGGGTGATGAGTATAGGCTACATCATGTTGACAGCTGGAGCTAATTAATACAAAGAGACAATAATAATATATGAGAAGATTTTAAAAATACAAAATCAATATATTAACCACATCAGTCACTTAAGCATCAAAAACACAAACATGAAGATGGGAACAACTGGAAAACATAAATATGTCAAGAAATAAGGAAATGCAAGCCTCTAAGATCAAGAAGAGAAAACTAAAACTGTCTCTCCAAAGAAAGTTCCTAAAACCAACAAAAACTCAAGGAACTGATAATACAAGTAATTTTCTCAATACAAAATTGGTGAAGGTCCATCATTTCCCAGGAAATGAACAATGAATATAATTAGTTTACAATTAATAAAATCAACAACATGGATGGGGTACCACTGACAAAACAAGACACAAAGACAGACCAACAAATATACATTATGGTCCCTTAAACAACAACAACAACAACAAGATTCTAATCAAAATCAAAATCTAAGAAAATCACTGGCCATCACTCATGCTGTACACACTCTGGTTCTCTTCTTTACCAATAACAGAAAAGGAGTTGGGTAAGGAGGGTGTTCCAAAAAACTTGGAGAGATTCACTTGAAGCCTTCTGATGTTTTAACTTTATAGAAAATGGTTTGACTAATAAAGGATCTCATTCTCATATAGTTAAAAGAAGGAAGTCTGTTAGGATCACTTAGACACCATTTTGTTTCCTATGACTGATGATTGCCTATAAGTCTGCATCAGAGTGAGGAAATTAAAACTTTAAAAACAAAATGTAAGATAACAGATTTTTATAGAATCAGTGTATGATTTGTATTATATAGCTAAGACAACCTGTTTTGCTCTAATTGCTTTTTAAGTCAGGGCACTTTTAAAAACAGGTTTATTGTTATTTTTTGCATGTTTGTGCATGACAGAGAATGTCTTCCATATGTATACAGGTGACACACAAAAGAGGCTGTTAGATCCCTTGGATATAAAACAGATAGTTATGAGCCTCCCAACTCAGAGTATTGGTATCTGAACTCAGGTCATCCCACAAAAGAATATGTGCTGAGCCACCTGCCAAGACCCATAATACTTTTTATCCAATAAACCAAAGATCTGTCACAAATTAACAACAACAAGAACAACAAAAGCCTAACTAAATAAAGAAGTAAAGAAATGATCCTTGGGAGCCGGGTGTTGGTGGCGCACGCCTTTAATCCCAGCACTTGGGAGGCAGAGGCAGGTGGATCTCTGTGAGTTCAAGGCCAGCCTGGGCTACCAAGTGAGCTCCAGGAAAGGCGCAAAGCTACACAGAGAAACCCTGTCTTGAAAAACCAAAAAAAAAAAAAAAAAAAAAGAAATGATCCTTGGGAACATGATGCATCAAAATTAAGTTCTTGTGTATTGAAAAACTGCAGAATAAATAGAATCTAATGACAATGCCCAACAATTTATAACAGGAAAGCTGATTCCAAAACTACATGCAAAGTGGAAACACTCAGAATGTTCAATGGGATTATTTTTTAAAAAAATAGTAAACAGATTGACATAATATGACTTCTATACTTACTACAAAGATACAACAATCAAGAATGGGTACAATATTTGTGAAAGAATAAAGGCAATGGAGAGAAAATGCCAACAATAAAGGCAGGAAAATATAGTCAACTTTTAATTAAAAAAAAAAAAAAAAAAACAAAGGACACTTTAGCCAGGAAAAGTGTGATCTTGATCAATGTTACCCAGCTGCCTATGATTCAATGTGTATAGAAATTAAATAAACACAGACTTCACAGCTTTCACAAAATTAACTCAAAGTGACCCTTCTACTGTTGTTTCTGACCTCCAGCTACTGATGGTTCATCCAAGAACAGAAGCCCCAGGCTCTAGAGCTCTCTCTGCAAATGGAGGTGATCTCCTGCTGTGGCTCTGCAGCCCCTAAGGCCCCATTGTGGTTTCAGGTAAACCCAGCCCCACTGATGCCAAATCCCAAAACAACATAGAAGAATAATTTATAATCTGCTTCCTGCCACATCCATTAAGGTAAAAGATGTGGATTCTGCCCTATCCACCTGCCCAACACCATGCACACCTCACAAATCTCTGCCTATCAGAAACTCCTTTAGTCCCTTGGAACTAAACTTTACTGAATCACAACATTGTGGCTGATGGTAGCAGAAAGTTAAAAGCATTCTAATCATGTATTGCTGAAAGATGATCCACATCACCATCTTTCTACCAGTTTCTAAACTATTTGTAACATTTATAACACAAACCTGAAAGAGGAATGCCATATTCAGAACTTCTAAAAGCCAGACCATCAGTTTCCAATCTGTCTTCCCACTGAACACCAAAAGCAGTGCCCTTGTGTGCATACAAACAAGTGATATTACCAGCATTATGTCCTTCCATCCAGGGCTGCAGTCTCCCCATCCCCAGGAAGTTCAGACACAGGAAGGCTCAGAGGACAAAGGCCATTGCCCAGGTCACCACAAGGACCAAGAGAACCACAGTCTTGCTCATGGTCCATCCAAATCCCAGCAGAAATGACAGCACAGCAGACCTGCTCCAATACCCCACACTCACCATGGCATGGCTTGTGGTCTTCCTTACAACTCCCTACAGAGGAAGCAGAGGAGAATGTCAAAAAGTACCTGAAAGCTACCTGCTGCTGCTACTCCTGAATGATAAGCCTCTCACAGTCTCTCATTGGCTAGGGCCACCCAGCTGGGCCTCAAAATATTAACAGCTTGCCTACTGGGTGATCTTAGATCAAATTACTCAGACAGTTTCTGCCCTTCCAGTCCAGCAGCCAGGGCCCTAGTCTAGAAAGTTTGTATTTTAGTAGACATTCATCCACTTTCCAGAGCACCTCCAAAAGCATGTTGAAGTTGACTACAATGATCTTTCTACACACAGCTCCCTGCTCCCAATGATCTGTGAAGATGCAGCCCACAGAGCAAAGTTTTCAGAGACCTGCCCTTGGGTCCAGTGAGTTGCAAGGACCACATGGGACCTCACAGGACAGGGAATCTGGCCGCAGGTTTCCACCCAGACCTGGGGAGAAGCCGCCATACTGGCTCCCGCTGAGAGAACCCCATCCCAGTTCCCCCTAACGCCCCGAGAGCTGAGGGAAGGGATATCTTAAAATAACCAGAACTGAGTCAGTTCCCCATTCCCAGACAGGGTGAAGTCAGAAGTTTTAAAAGTACAAAGTCAGGATGTCTCGTGGTGACTCACCACCAGACACCCCCTCCCTGGAGATAACATGACCAGACTTCGGAGATGGGCCGAAAAACTCCTGACAGAGCAAACAGACAAAACTAAAAGAAGATAAAGTCCAGGCTCGGGAAAACTGGATCAGTCAAGGATGGACCCGTACTAACCCCCTCCTCTCTGAAGGATTTTGTGGTTTTCTCCTTTAACAGCCAATCTCCCCACAAAAGAGGAACTCTCCTCGGACGAGAGTCCCCTGCTAGCTGGTAATGCGCCGAAAAGTAAACCTTGCTGTTGCATTCTGGACATCCTCAGTCACCAGTCTCTTTGGGGGTCCTAAACTGGGCAGAACACCGCAACCTCCCCTCTAGAGACAGCAGTCCCTCACTCACCTGGTCACCGTTTTCCATGTTCTCCACTCAGAACCTCACAGCACAGCACACAAGACGTCTCCCGCCAGCTCCTCTTCAAAGCAAAGCCTGAAGCCAGGAACCCGGAAGCGCCCTGCACAACTTATGACTGACAGGTCGCCTGGAGGGCCTGATTGGCTAGTGAGTTCTGAGTGACAAGAGCACCTCCCATAGGATTACCCTGTGCTTAAAGACACAGTACCATGGTTCCTGACCCTCCCTTCCACCTCAGACAAATACCTTTTGTAAATCAGCAGACATATGCATTTTAATAGCACTTGCCCCTGGCTCTAATTGCAGACCCTGCTATCTTCCTGCTCTCCACTTCTTCCTCCTGGACACAATGTGGCTAGCTAGATTGTACAGCCCTTTACACTATATACCTGGAGTGATTCCCTATCACACAGGTGGAAGGGTGCCTGGAATATTAACAACTAAAAAGGGATTTAAGGACAAAAAAGGAGATGTTTGTTCTGTGGCTTTACATTGGGGTCAGGTGAACTTTTTTTTTCTGGAGCTGAGGATGGAACCCAGGGCCTCCTGCTTGCCAGGCAAGCGCTCTACCACTGAGTTAAATCCCCAACCCCCTGAAGGTACTTTTTACCTGGTTATCACAGGGACTTCCGAGATCCAGAAAAGAAAAGCAGGAACTAGATTGCAAACAAGATAATAGATCTTTCTCCCATCAGAAGGCTGGATGATGGTTCCATTAATTTAGGAGTTTTATTCCTGAAATTCAGAGCAAACTGTTGGCAAATGAGTAATAATAAAAAGAGTAGTCTTCATGGAAAGCTGAATACTTAGAGAATAATGGAGCTATGAAAAATGTCTTTATGAGCACTATTGTTAGCCAGCACATCTTCCTCAGTGGACAGGTTAAAAAGAAAAAAAAAACAGCTGCATTATTCAAGGTTCTCCATATGAACATGATGAGTAGAATGAATCTCTACATTTATGTATAAAGTCAAATAATTGGACTCTCTCACAAGCTGTGGCCCAGCTACTCCAACAGTGGCTGTCTACCAATGGAAATTTGAAGAAACCAGTAGTTGTTCAGTTCCTTTGACGGGATGTCTCAACTCCTCTTCAGTATACAACAAAATTACCAAAAAGTAGGTTCTAATACTAGTAAAGGAGTGAATTTGGTAGCCAGAGCTAGGGCAAGTAGGCAAAGACAGAGAGCTTCCTTCTGCAATATCCTTTATATGTGTCAGCTAAAAGGTGCGGTCCAGATTAAAGGTGGATCTTATTGTTTGTTGATTGGTATTTTGTTGTTGTTGTTGATTTTTTGTTTTGTTTTGGTTTTTTTTTTGGTGTTTTTGAGACATGGTTTATCTGTGTAGCCCTGGAACTCATTCTGTAGACCAGGCTGGCCTCAAACTCAGAAAATCCAACTGCCTCTGTCCCCTGAGTGCTGTGGCTAATGGTGTACACTGCCACCAAGCAACTAAACGGGGATCTTATCACCTCATATGACGCAGATTAGTCTTTAATTTCAAAACCTTTAAGAAACATTCTTCACAGATGTACCCAGCTCTTTGGGTTTTAGTTAATTCCAGAGGTAGTCAGTTTGACTACCAAGAATAGTTATCACAACAGCCAAGACAGAAAAATTAGAAAGATTTCTTACTTGAAGGAGGTAAAGAGAGCATGTGAGTTATTTCCAAAACAATGCTTTTCCTAAACAAAGGAAGCATGTGGATTTTACTTAGAGAGTAGGAACATGTTCATGTAGAATTCTGCCTTTTTATAAGCATGCTCAGTCAACAAATCCAATTCTGAGCATGATCACAATGTAAAAGCAGAGACATTCAAGGACATTCTTACCTCAAAGTCATGTAAGAACATATATAAATTATAAGAATGATGGAGCCTCTTCACACACGTGTCTTTCCACAGGCCTGTTCACATCTGTCCCTCTCTCCTCATCTTAATAAAAGTCTTGTTAGTGGAAAAAAAAAAGAATGATGGAAAGAAATGCCTCTGGCAAGTTCATCTTTTACCACAAGGTCTTAGCTGAAAGTCAAGCAAATGACACTGTGAAGGTAGACTGCTTTGGAGCCCATGGTGCCTGTCACTCTTGATGTTATATCTAAGTGATAACTGTACCAATGCCACAATTCTCACAGATAAAAAACACAGAGAACACAAATAGAGAAAACATCCAGGAAAATTCACCTAACAGCACTGTATACTCTGCTCTTAGATGAACGGTTATGATGAGCTCTATTAACCTCAGAACAAAACTGCTTTTGCCTCTGAGCAGGCTGGCTCGGGAGAAGGCCACAGCTGCTTCCATGAAAGATCAGAAGGAGTTCATTTTAACTAGCCCTGGCTGCTGTCTGTCTCAGGCCTGTGACATCACTGTAGAGAATTCCATTCTTCCCTTTTTCTAACTTCAATAAATAAAAATTAGTTATATGATGTTTTGCCTGCATGTGTCTGTGCACAGTGCCGACAGGGGCCAGAAGAAGGCAGGAGCTGCTGGGACTGGAGTTACAGCAAATGGTTAGCTACCATGTATGTTCTGGAAATGGAACCTGGGTCCTCTGTAACAACTCCCAGTGCTCTCAATTGCTGAGCCATCTATCTAACCCCTGTTTTTTCTTTAAAATTTATTTCATTAAATGGTTCATTAAAAGATATTACATCACTGTCTCCTTTTATCTCTTCATTCCATTCCTTCCCAAATACCTTCCAACTTCTTCCTTGTTAAGAATGGGTGAATAAGTATGCTGAATACATGACTACAACCTGCTGTGTCCATTTGTGTTGTATACATTTTTGTTGTACATATATGGATAATGGGCTGACCACATTGTACTGGATAATCAATTAGGGAGGTCATCCCTGGCTGAGGCTAATTCTCTTGACTGGAAGAGAATTCCACTTTTTAATGACAGGAAGCATAATCAAAAACGGAAAACAGAGAGTAGAAAAAAACCTTAGCAGTGAAGAGCACTGAAGATACTTTCAGAGCATCCCGCTACCATTACCAGTATATACAGAAGCTCACTACTCTCTGTAACTCCAGTATTGGGTTCTGATACCATCTCCTAGCCTTCCTGGCCACCATAAGAAGAGGGGACTTGCACCATAAAAATTATTTTTCAAGCTGTGTTTGGTAGTGTATTCTTTTAGTACCAGCAACTATGAGGTTTTTTTGGTTTGTTTGTTTTTGTTTTTTTTTTATTTTATAATTTAATTTAATTTCACATATCAGCCATGGATTCCCCTGTCCTCCCCCCTTTCCTCCCCACCCCACCCACGTCCCAGACCACCCCCCATTCCCATCTCCTCCAGGGCAAAGACTCCCCTGGGGATTCAGCTTAACCTGGTAGATTCAGTCCAGGCAGGTCCAGTCCCCTCCTCCCAGGCTGAGCAAAGTGTCCCTGCATAAGCCCCAGGTTCCAAAGAGCCAGCTCATGCCCTGAGGACAGGTCCCAGTCCCACTGCCTGGGTGCCTCCCAAACAGTTCAAGCTAATCAACTGCCTCACTTATCCAGAGGGCCTGATCCAGTTGGGGGCTCCTCAGCTATTGGTTCATAGGTCATGTGTTTCCATTCATTTGGCTATTTGTCCCTGTGCTTTTTCCAATCTTGGTCTCAACAATTCTCGCTCATACAATCCCTCCTCTTTCTCGACAGTTCGACACCTGGGGCTCCACCTGGGGCCTGGCTGTTTTTTTGTTTGTTTGTTTGTTTTTAGGTTTATTTATTATGCATACAGTGTTTTGCTTGCATGTACACCTACATGCCAGAAGAGGGCACCAGATCTCATTACAGATGGTTGTGAGCCACCATGTGGTTGCTGGGAATTGAACTCAGGACCTCTGGAAGAGCAGTCAGTGCTCTTAACCTCTGAGCCATCTCTCCAGCCCCCGCAACTACGAGTTTTAAAGCCTGTGCTACATAATGTATACACATACACATACATACACACACACACACACACACACACACACACACACACACACACACATACACACACATACTGGAAAGGAAAAAAAGTGAATAATACACAAGGAAAGGAGCATTGGGGAATTGGGACAATACAATACTTCTTAAAGACATTTCAAGTGTCTGCCACTGGTGCCCAAAGAATCATTTTCAAAAGTAAATATAACTAAGCATGTGAACATATGTTGTTAATCCTAGCCACTGAGAGAAAGTGAACATTTGACAATGGGCCACCAAGTTACCATGCCACCTGAACTGCCCATCATGAGCTGGGTGTTATCAGACCCTCCAAGTCATAAAGTAGGCCATACACAGCAGCAACTGTTATCAAATGATAGTGGTATATAAGAGATCAGGTCAAAGCTGGTCCAGAAGGAACAAGCAAGCTACATGAAAGAGCTGACCGAATGCAAGTCTGTTGGTGTCCTATTAGTCAGGTCCCTTCCCCCATGTCCCTGGGAACCTGTCCTAGTGCAGAGCCTGGGCACCTGCAGGGTTTTCATGGGTCACCTGCTCAGCCTGCTGAGGACCAATGCTAAGGGGCAGAAGACCAGGGAGCTAGATCTCACATCTGGAGGCCCTGCTGACTGACTAGCCAATGTGAGCAGCAGAGGCTAGGTGATAGGTCTGCTCTCCATGCCAGATCCCCTTGTCATGTCAAGCAGGCTGTGTGCAAGAGTGATGTCGTGCAAGGAATACACACTTGGCCACTTGGCACCCTGCACTGTGACCTAGACCTGGTGGGCAGTAGAGGACATAGGAGAAGGCTTCTTCCCCTGGGCTAGACCAGAACCCTGTGCATGTGGACTCTGCTGTGTTCTTGTTGATTTTCTCTGATTGTTCCTCCTACTATATGACCTTGCTGGACCAGATCTTCCAGGACAACTTCTCTGAGGATGAGAAAGTGTTGCTAGCTACAGAGTACCTACAACAGGTGTCCCAATTCATCCTCATCACCCCAAAGATGAGGCTGCAGATCCCCCATTCCTGGACTCCCAGCTCCTTACCTCAGAGCCCTTCCATCAGCATTCTAGAACTGTCCATTTGATGACCTTCAAATTCTTATCTCTGCAGGAGGCAGCTGGGAGGATAGAACATGAATCCAGATCTCTGGGTCACATGCTGGTGCTCACTCCTGCTCCATGGGAGCCTGGGAAGGCTGGGGTCCTCCTGAGCTGCCCTTGCCTCCTGGGATAGTGAGGTAGAGAGTCTAGATGATTTCCAGGGCAGGTGTGACCACACCTATCTGCCCTGACCCTTTGGAGAGAGCCTACTAGTCTCTGCCAATCTGGAATCTGAGCCCAGTCAAGGCCAACTCCAAGGCAGCCCCTGTGAGTTTGTAGTGGCCTGCTTACAGGAAGTGGGAAATTGTACTGGGCATGACCCATTAGGGTTTTTCCTAGTCAGAACCAGGAACATGTTCTATGTCACTGGGGCTTTGGACTCTTCAGGAAAAGCTTTGCATACTTTGGCCTTAGTACACTACCTTCTCTGTAGATCCCCTGCCCTACATCTATGGCTGGCTAAGGGGTGGAGCCTTAGGCAAGGGCTAAGCCATGTGTGGCTAAGCTGTTTGACCCTTGCAAACCTGAAGCTCCCTGCCAGGAGGGGAACTTGCAAGCCGTGACTCATCCGTTATGTGTACAGGGCTTCCTATGTTGCTCATGTCTCAATCTGTCAACTGTCTGCTCCTCTCCCTCACTCTGGTTTCCATTCCTCACTCCACATCAACCTGAACACTCAGCTCTTTTTTTTTTTTTTCAGGAAAGCACTTTTGGCATTATGTTGTACAATAGTTCATTTTATTATTGCAAAATCTTCCAGAAGAATGAAGGAAACATTCTTGGCTTGGCATTCATGTGCAAACGAGGCACAGAAGCATAAGTGGGTATAGCACCTGGGAGGCTGAGGCAGGAAGTTCATGAGTTTGAGGCCCAGTGGTGACAGCTGAGGACTGTCAAAGAGCCACTGGTTAGCTTGGTTGCATCAGCCTTTCCCAATGTGTTGGATATGCTGTGGACACTGCAGCCAAGAAAGGCCAGCATACTCTTGTTCAGTCCTTGCCCTGTGCGGACATCAAGTGGCTACATGTGTGGAGGGGTCCCAAAACGACTTGACCACACAGTTGCCATGACAGGCTTAGGGGCCTAGACACAGCTTCTGTTACCAGCTTACTGGCAGGCAATACCCAGATCCAGGAAAAGCCTTAAGCTGACACCACCCAGGGATTCACCCAGGGATGAGGAAATACCGAAAATAGCTGACATTCCAACCATTAGATAAGGTGACCAGATGTCCTAGAGCTTAGCACACACCTATTTCCCCTTCTTACCAAGATACCCCTAGACAGTTGTCAGCCAATCAAGGTCTTGAACCCTAGAAATCACATCACCCCAACCTCTGCTATGATAAAAACCCCATGGGCTCGGGGCTCGCTGCTCACTGCTGCATTAGACCAACAGAAGGACCAAGCCCCACACCTTAAAATAAAGGCTCCTTGCTTTTTCTTACGGGATTCGGTCTCCACGGTGGTCTTTTGGGGGTCCCCACTATCTGGGCATAACACATAGTCCTCCTTCTCAGGCACAGGCTGAGCTATGACTGAATGTGTGGCATCACATTTTCCGGGAGCTGAGATCAGTGACAAACACCAGAGAGAGCTGGCCCAGGGGTGGCTGTGAGCGGCATTCTGTTAGGTTGTGGTGGCCTGGGAGAGAAGTGCTGCAGGTTCTGGGGCTGGTGGTAACACTCCGAGTGTGGTCTGTTGTTGGAGTTCATGGTGGAATGGCAGAATTGGTAACCTGAGTTAGCCCTGAGATTAGAAACCTGAAGCCAAGATTCAGGGAACCAGAGGGACAGGAAGAGTCAGAGGAGAGCAATAGCATGGGACACTGGAGCCAGCTGTGGGACACTGGAGTAGCGCCCAGTAAGCTTAGGCAGTCAGGGTTCAGCTGCCACCACCAGCATCAACATTGTCCCCACTAACAGGAACAACAGGGTAGTGGTCTGGTGTTATTGCATTCATACATGTATCTGTATTAAGACTTATTTATTTTATGTATGTGGTGCTCTGTCTGCATGTACACCTGCACACCAGAAGAGGGCATCAGATCCCATTATAGGTGGCTGTGAGCCACCATGTGGTTGCTGGGAATTGAGCTCAGGACCTTTAGAAGAGTTGCCAATGCTCTTAAACACCGAGCCATCTCTCCAGCCCCATTTGGTATAATGTTACCTACATTTCTGGGCTGCCTGTTTAGTCCAGGACAGCCAGTTGGTGTTCTCTCCTCAGTGAAGCTCACCTCTTCCCTTATGTGTCTGTTTATAGTGTTAGCATCATCTTGGTTTCTTTCACTTTGATAGGTTGTATATATCAGGAAATTCATCTTTTTTTTATGTTTTCCAGTTTAGTTTGCATTCTTTTTTTCTTTTCTTTTCTCTTCTCTTCTCTTCTTTTCTTTCTTTCTTTCTTTCTTTCTTTCTTTCTTTCTTTCTTTCTTTCTTTCTTTCTTTCTTTCTTTTTGTTTTTTTGTGTTTTTTTTTGGTTTTTTGAGACAGGCTTTCTCCATGTAGTTTTGGTGCCTATCCTGGATCTTGCTCTGTAGACCAGGCTGGCCTTGAACTCACAGAGATCCACCTGGCTCTGGCCCCCATAGATCACCAAGAATCTGAGTTCATATGCAAAAGAAAATAGGCCTTATTACAAGCTCTATCTTCGGCCTCTGGTCCATTCTGACACAGCAGTTGGATCAGGGAGAGCATTGAGCTCAGTTATGGCAGGGTTTTTAAAGAGTAAAGGATGGAGGTGTAAGGGAAATTCCAGATTCAGATGGGGGTTGAACTCCTGATTGGGCAGAAGTGCGGTAACAGAAGTCTTCTCAAACAGGGATTGTACTGGCGTTGCTGTAAGGAGATTGGAAATCTATATACAGATTATGTAAGCTATCCTTTATATTCTAAAGCATTTAGTACTTGTTTGTCTAAATTCTGATTGGTTCCCTGCAGGGTACAGTTTGTGGATTTTCCTGGTTATTGTAATGGTGAGGCCTAGTCCCAGTATTGTTAGTCTGCAGCCTATCATGGCCGCACAATAGTTAAGTTAGGCCTCTTCAAGACCAAGCAAGGCAGGAAGAGAGAAGGTGAAGCCAGGAGGACCCAGGGTTCCTGATGAGCCAAGCACTGACTTCAGACTGAGGCATGGGTCTTCATTGAGAGGCAGAGGATGTGCTTTTAGCATCATGGAGATCTAGACTCCTCCGGTTGGGAAGTGGTGTGCTGGGGCAACGCTAGCTTAGGTAGGCATAGTGGAGGGGTCAGGATCCTGGCTTCACCCAGGTCTCCTTCCTATCTAAGTCCTCCTTCCAGTGTCCCATGAAGGGGAGTGCATTTGATGAATGGTGCTGGGAGCAAAGCTCTCTTGTAGAAAAAACCAACTGTGGGGGACAGCTAGGTTTCCAAGGGAATTTCCTGCTCATGCCTCACTACTGTTTCCTGCCTAAGTCTCCAAGAATGTGACCTCCATTAAATTCCTTGCTTCCATGTTAGTTAGGTAGACACACCACTTCATAAATCCAGAGGCTGCCAGCCTCTCAGAAAGCTGAGGATCACAGACATCTGATCTACCTGGGGGCTTCTGATGTGCTGTTGTTCAAAGTATTTTCTGGGGCACATGGGGGAGAAAAGAGCTGAGGCCTCTCCTTACCCTAGGAGGCCTGCCTGACTTCCCACAGCTTGTCTCTTTCACCTCTCACCTCTGCCAGGACCTTTAGATTCTGTCATTCCCTAATGCAGCTTTTAACCAAGACAGAGCTCAGGGACTTCTGGTGTGAAAGAGCATCTTTAAATTGCACAAGAAAACTAACGAAGCCGGGCGGTGGTGGCGCACACCTTTAATCCCAGCACTCGGGAGGCAGAGGCAGGCGGATCTCTGTGAGTTCGAGGCCAGCCTGGGCTACCAAGTGAGTTCTAGGAAAAGCACAAAGCTACACAGAGAAACCCTGTCTCGAAAAACCAAAAAAAAAAAGAAAAAGAAAAAAAAAGAAAACTAACGAAGTCCTAGGTCTTCCAACATCCCTTCTCTGACAATAGAGTTTTCTTGTGTTTCTGATATGTGAGACCAGGTCTTAACGTTGAGAGGATTTACTGGTTTTGTTTAGATTTGTTAAATTCTTACCTCTTTATTACTCCTACACCCCACCCCGTGTGTGTGTGTGTGTGTGTGTGTGTGTGTGTGTGTGTGTGTGTGTGTATCTACAAGTCTGTGTTTATGGGCATAAGGATAAAACAGCCCATGTGTGGAGGTCAGAACACAACTTAGGGGAGTTGGTTCTCCTTCCAACCACACGGATACAGGGGATTTAACTGAGGTCATCTCTTTTGGGCAGCAAGTGATTTTCCCCTCTCAGCAATCTTCCGAGCTCAAGGCTGAGGGCTTTGAAACCCATCAGAGGTTGACAAAGGAGCCAGATCTCAGTTGGGCACAATGTTCCACACCTGTAATCCCAACACATTGAATATGGAGACAAGAGGATTTTGAGTTTCAGATCAGGTTAGTCTCCTTAGTAAGAACCTGTCTCAACACAAAGCCAATAAATAAACAACATACATGCCCATTTTGGTGGTTCATACCTTAGATCTCAGTACTCAGCAATCTGATGCAGGGGGATGGCCACTAGATTCAAACAGGCTAAGGTATCCTGTGAGATGCCATGTCAAAAAAATTTCCCTTCCCAAAAAGGTTCAGATTGCATTCTTTTTACTATTTCCTAAACCTACTGAATGTCTACCCATGTGCTTGGGAATGCTAAAACCAACACCTAAAAATGAAAAGGTACGACTGATTAGCACTTATTTTATATTCTAACCCCAGAATTCTCCAGGGGAGATATTTTGTCTGAGCACTATTTACTCCTTACATAACACAGCCTAAGCTGGGCAGTGGTGGCACACTCCTTTAATCCCAGCACTTGGGAGGCAGAGCCAGGCGGATTTCTGTGAGTTCGAGGCTAGCCTGGGCTACAGAGTAAGTTCCAGGAAAAGTGCAAAGCTACACAGAGAAACCCTGTCTCAAGGAAAAAAAAAACAAATAAGTAAGTAAGACAGCCTGTTAAAAAAAATACCCTTACATTTTTTCTTAAGTACGCAATGATATACTAACTAGAGCCTTGAAAAATTAACATGAGAAAAATCTACCACAGAAAAATATTTCAGAAAGTAAATTCAACACACCCAATACAAAAAGTCCATGTTACCATTTTATTTTTGTCACAGTTTAGAAAAATAGTGAATCAAAAACATAATTTAACAGTAAGCAAGTAAGCTATCTTTGTAAATATAGTTCATCCTTGTCTACCTAACAATAGTTTTTCCAACTGATGTAAATTTTACATTATGATTACAAAACAAATAGGCAGTAGAAGAAGGAGTCCTTGTTAACTAAATAAGTATCTTTCAATCAGGCCAGCTCCTTCAGGATGCTGGAGAACACTGTAAGGTCAATGAATTCCATGATTATGGACCCACTGTCATGCTTCTTGGATGGGAAGTGAGTTCCCAGGTCAGAAGCAATACTGTGTGGAAAACCATGTTGGTGGATAAGACTTTCTGTAAATCTGTTGATGATAGTTTTGGCAGAAGTTTTACATGTAGGAAAGGTAAATCCCTAATCAGAATAAGTATCTACTCCAGTAAGGACAGAGTTGTTCTTTCCATGGGGGAAGTGGTCCAATGTAGTCAGCCTGCCACTAGGTTGCTGGTTGGTCACCACGGGGAATACTGTTGGTGTCTGTCGTTGATCTGGCACTCAGCATTATCTGTAGCCATGTCAGCCATGGTGAGTGGATGTCCATGTTGTTGAACCCATGAAGAACCCCCATCTCTTCCAATATGGCCACTTTGTTCATGGGCCATTGGGCAATAACATGAGTGGCTGGGAAAAGAGGCTGACTGTCCACAGAAAGTCATACTTTCTACTTGATTATTGAACTACTCCTCAGCTGGAGTCACTGTTTGGCGAACATTTACATGGGATACAAGTATTTTCACACTCTTTGCCCATTTGGAGAGATCTATCCCCAGATGTCTTTCTCACCAATTTTCCAGTCATGTTTTTTCTAAGTCCCTAATCATCCAATCAATCCATGTCTACAGCCCATCAATCAGTGAATAGTTGCACATTTGGCCATTTCTGCTTCCAAACAAACTGTAGGACCATGTGTACTGTCCAAACTTCTGCCCACTGTAATGATTTCCCTTCACCAGTATCTTTCAGGGTTGTCCCAGAATGGGATTGTAATGCTGCAGCTGTCCACTTCCGGGTGGTGCCTGCATGGGGGACAGGACCATCAGTAAACCCACCCCTCGTCATCTCTTCCTTGGTCAAACAATCATAAAGAACACTTCATGAAACTGTTGTGCCCAGATCATGGCCCCCAGAGAGACCACCAAAGACAAGCATGCCGGAATGCAAAAGCAAGGTTTAATTCTGGATATCCAAAAGCAATACAAGCCTAGGCAGGGACTTCGTCCAATACATCCAATGCAGTGGAGGCTGGAGGAAGTGCCCGCCTGTCTGCAAGCTCAGTTTTTAAAGAAAAAAAACTTTCACAAGGTTACATCATTTAGGGGTGCTAGTACAGGTATAATTCTGATTGGCTCGCTTCTAGGGGCTTTCTAGAAATCATGGCTTAATCTTACTTCTAAGGGAGTGGTTGCCCGCCACCATTTCTCATTGGCTGCCCTCAGGTGGGGACATTTCTGTGGTCAGTTACCCTGGAAACCAGGGAGAGGACATTCCATAGTCCTGCAGTCATTACCTTGTGACTACCTTGTGACTCTGTACTTTTACACTTCCTGGTTTCTGGAATCTGAACTGACTGGTTTCAGTAACTAATGGCCTATTCCTAGAAGGAGAAATCTTAGGCCTTAGTTTTTGGGTGAAAGCATTTTGGTCTTATTTCTTTTTTTTTTTTTTTTTTTGTTTTTTTTTTTTTTCAAGACAGGGTTTCTCTGTGTAGCTTTGTGCCTTTCCTGGAACTCACTTGGTAGCCCAGGCTGGCCTCGAACTCACAGAGATCCGCCTGGCTCTGCCTCCCGAGTGCTGGGATTAAAGGCGGGTCTTATTTCTAAGATGGCTCATTTTGGTCTCACAAAACTATAGGTGATTGTTTGGCAGAAGAAGGTATTACAACAGGCGTAGAAACCATAGGCATCCTGGCAGCTTCTTCATGGAGCTTGCTTGTGCCTTCAGGACCTGCTTCTGCCTGATCTCTTATATACCACTATCACTCAATAACAGTTGCTGCTGTGTATGGCCTACTTTATGACTTGCAGGGTCTGATAACACCCAGCTCATGATGGGTGTTCAGGTGGGATGGTAACTTGGTGGCCCATTGTCAAATGTTCAGTCTCTCCCAGTGGCTGGGATTAATGACATGTGTTCACATGCTTGGCCATATTTACTTTTGAAAATGATTCTTTGGGCACCAGTGGCAGACACTTGAACTGTCTTTAAGAAGTATTGTATTGTCCCAATTCTCCAGTGCTCCTTTTCTTGTGTATTATTCATTTTGTTCTTTTATAGTGTGTGTGTGTGTGTGTGTGTGTGTGTGTGTGTAGACTTTGTAGCACAGGCTTTAAAACTCACAGTTGCTGGTATTAAAAGAATGCACTACCACTAGGTGGTGGTGGTACACGCCTTAAATCCCAGCACTCGGGAGGCAGAGGCAGGCAGATCTCTGTGAGTTCAAGGCCAGCATGGTCTACAAAGTAAGATCAAGGACAGGTTCCAAAGCTACACAGAGAAACCCTGTCTTGAAAAATGAAAAAAAAAAGTACTATCAAACATGGCTTGAAAAATAATTTTTATGGTACAATTCCCCTCTTCTTATGGTGGCCAGGAAGGCCAGGAGATGGTATCAGAACCCAATACTGGAGTTACAGATAGTAGTGAGCTTCTGTATATACTGGTATGGTAGCGGGATGCTCTGAAAGTATTTTCAGTGCTTTTAATTGCTAAGGTTTTTTTCTACTCTATGTTTTCTGTTTTTGATTATGCTTCCTGTCCAAGGAAGCCTAGTCAGGGTCAGATACCTGATGCTCATTACAAAGTGGGATTCTCCTCCGGTCGAGAGAATTAGCCTCAGCCAGGGATAACCTCCCTAACTGATTATCCAGTACAATGTGGTCCATTATGCATATATGTACAACAGAAATGTATACAACACAAATAGACACAGCAGGTTGTATTCATGTATTCAGCATACTTATTCACCCATTCTTAACAAGGAAGAAGTTGAAAGTTATTTGGGAAGGGATGGAATGAAGAGACAAAAGGGGACAGTGATGTAATATCTTTTGTTTTGTTTTTTGAGACAGGGTTTCTCTGTGTAGCTTTGTGCCTTTCCTGGATCTTACTCTGTAGACCAGGCTGGCCTCACAAAGATCCACCTGCTTCTGCCTCCCAAGTGCTGGGATTAAAGGCATGTGCCACCACCGCCCGACGATGTAAGATATTTTAATGAACCATTTAATGAAATAAAATTTAAAAAAAAAAAACAGGGGCTAGATAGATGGCTCAGCAATTGAGAGCACTGGGTGTTGTTACAGAGGACCCAGGTTCCATTCCCAGAACCCACATGGTAGTTAACCATTTGCTGTAACTCCAGTCCCAGCAGCTCCTGCCTTCTTCTGGCCTCTGTCTGCACTGTGCGCAGACACATGCAGACAAAATACCATATAACTAATTTTTATTTATTGAAGTTAGAAAAAGGGAAGAATGGAATTCTCTACAGTGATGTCACAGGCCTGAGACAGACAGCAGCCAGGGCTAGTTAAAATGAACTCCTTCTGGTCTTTCATGGAAGCAGCTGTGGCCTTCTCCTGAGCCAGCCTGCTCAGAGGCAAAAGCCACTTTGTTCTGAGGTTAATAGAGCTCATCATAACAGTTCATCTAAGAGCAGAGTATACAGTGCTGTTAGGTGAACTTTCCTGAATGTTTTCTCTATTTGTGTCCTCTGTCTTTTGTATCTGTGAGAATTACGGCATTGGTACAGTTATCTTTTAGATCGAACATCAAGAGTGACAGGCACCATGGGCTCCAAAGCAGTCTACCTTCACAGTGTCATTTGCTTGACTTTCAGCTAAGACCTTGTGGTACAAGATGAACTTGCCAGAGGCATTTCTTTCCGTGATTCTTATAATTTCTGTATGTTCTTACATGGCTTTGAGGTAAGAATGTCCCTGAATGTCTCTGCTTTTACATTGTGATCATGCTCAGAGTTGAATTTGTTGACTGAGCATGGTTAGGAATGTGCAGAACTCTATGAGAACATGTCAAGATTCCCTAAGTAAAATCCACATGCTTCCTTTGTTTAGGAAAAGCGGCCGGGCGTTGGTGGCGCACACCTTTAATGCCAGCACTCGGGAGGCAGAGCCAGGTGGATCTCTGTGAGTTTGAGGCCAGCCTGGGCTACCAAGTGAGCTCCAGGAAAGGCGCAAAGCTACACAGAGAAACCCTGTCTCGAAAAACCAAAAAAAAAAAAAAGGAAAAGCATTGTTTTGGAAATAACTCAATAACTCACATGTTCTCTTTACCTCCTTCAAGTAAGAAATCTTTCTAATTTTTTCTGTCTTGGCTGTTGTGATGGCTATTCTTGGTAGTCAAACTGACTACCTCTGGAATTAACTAAAATCCAAAGAGCTGGGTACATCTGTGAAGAATTTTTCTTAAAGGTTTTGAAATTGAAGACTAATCTGGATCATATGAGGTGATAAGATCCTCATTTAGCTGCTTGGTGGCAGTGTACACCATTAGCCACAGCACTCAGGGGACAGAGGCAGTTGGATTTTCTGAGTTTGAGGCCAGCCTGGTCTACAGAATGAGTTCCAGGGCTACACAGATAAACTGTGTCTCAAAAACACCAAAAAACCAATCAACAAACAATAAGATCCACTTTTAATCTGGACCGCACCTTTGGCAGCAGCTGACATATATAAAGGATATTGAAGAAGGAAGCTCTCTGTCTCTGCCTGCTTGCTCTAGCTCTGGCTACCAAGTTCACTCCTTTACTAGCATTAGAACCTACTTTTTTGGTAATTTTGTTGTATAATGAAGACCAGCTGAGACATCCAGTCAAAGGGACTGAACAACTACTGGTTTCTTCAAATTTCCATTGGTAGACAGCCACTGTTGGAGTAGCTGGGCCACAGCTTGTGAGACAGTCCAATAATTTGACTTCATACATAAATGTAGAGATTTATTCTACTGGTCATGTTCATATAGAGAACCTTGAATAATGCAGCTGTTTTTTTCTTTTTAACCTGCCCACTGAGGAAGATGTTCTGGCTAACAACAGTGCTCATAAAGACATTCTTCATAGCTCCATTATTCTCTAAGTATTCAACTTTCCATGAAGACTACTCTTTTTATTATTACTCATTTGCCAACAGTTTGCTCTGAATTTCAGGAATAAAATTCCTAAATTAATGGAACCATCATCCAGCCTTCTCATGGGAGAAAGACCTATTATCTTGTTTGTGATCTCATTCCTGCTTTTCTTTTCTGGATCTCGAAAGTTCCTGTGACAACCAGGTAAAAAGTACCTTCAGTTCACCTGACCCCAATGTAAAGCCACAGAACAAACATCTCCTTTTATGTCCTTACATCACTCTTTAGTCGTTAATATTCCAGGCACCCTTCTTACTGAGTGATAGGGAATCACTCCACCCTCATAGTATGGAGGGCTGTACAATCTAGCTAGCCACATTGTGTACAGGAGGAAGAAGGGGAAGTGCCTGTGGAGAGCAGGAAGATGGCAGGGTCTGCTATTAGAGCCAGGGGCAAGTGCTATTAAAATGCATATGTGTGCTTATTTAGAAAAGGTATTTGTCTGAGGTGGAAGAGAGGGTCAGGAATCATGGTACTGTGTCTTTAAGCACAGGGTAACCCTATGGGAGGTGCTCTTGTCACTCAGAACTCACTAGCCAATCAGACCCTCCAGACGACCTGCCAGTCACAAGTTGTGCAGGGCGCTTCCGGGTTCCCGGCTTCAGGCTTTGCTTTGAAGAGGAGCTGGCGGGAGAGGTTTTGGGTGCTGTGCTGTGAGTGCTGCTGTGGGGTTCTGAGAGGAGAGCATGGGAAACCGTGACCAGGTGAGCAAGGGACTGCTGTCTCCTATTGGGGACGAGCAGATGGGGTGGTGCGGAAGCCGGTGTGGCGGTCTGGGTGGAAACCTGCAACTGGATTCCCTATCCTGTGAGGTCCCATGTGGTCCTTGCAACTCCCTGGACCCAGGGGCAGGACTCTGAATAACTTTGCTCTGTGGGCTGCATCTTCACAGATCATTGGGAGCAGGGAGCTGTGTGTAGAAAGATCAATGTAGTCAACTTCAACATGCTTTTGGTACATTCCTGGAAAGCAGGCTGCCAAACTCAGAGAGGCATAGTTTGTCCAGTAGCTCTTAGACATTCAGAGCTTTGCATTTTTACCTTTATATGTAAGATCGATTTCTAGTTAGTTGTTTTTGCAGAAGTTATAAAAGGCATCTCATGTGTTGGGTAGCACTGCACTGGTAAACTGTCATGTAGAAGAGTAGAATTGGTGATATAAAGCATTTACCAAAGTTTAGGAGGAAGTAATTACTCACAGTAGATTTTAGCTGATGGAAGACTGCCTCTGAAACACCCCAAAGATAAGTAGTATGCTAACCAGGCCAGTTAGAGATTAAGATGCTAGTATACACATTTGTTCACCAGGATAGTTTGGCTCCAAACCACAACCACTTGGGTCCAGGCCTGTATCAAAGAACAGGCCTCTAACAAGCTGCTCAAGGAGGCATTACAGGGTCACAGCCAACTTTAAGGCATGGTGTGCCATAAAGTTCCAGTGTTCTTCCTGAGAAAAGCTTAGTTCTGCCAGATGTGGAAGCCAACACCAGGTGGCAAGTATTTGAAATGTGAAGCAGCGTTATTTATCTGATCAAGCAAGGCTTTCCTTTAGGCATTCAGGCAGGGAGGAGGAACTTTCTTGGGAAAGCTAATTATGGCCTGGGTCCTAGGCCTTGGGAATTTACCCTAAAGTAATAGATTCACTGATAGATTGAAAATAAAACAGAGCTCCTTCTTTAAAACCAGGGATATGCTTGGAAGAGCTGGTAATGGTCTGGGCCCATCCTTTGTGGAGGGGTTGCTTCAGATCCTGAGAGCCCAACACTTTCCTCTATATACATGGACCACTGGTAATCAGCCCCAAAACAACTGTGGGCTTAGTAATGTTCTTGAGATACGCTGTGTTCCCCATCTGCAGCATTGTCTGATTAGCCTTTTCCCTGGGTTTGTCCCATTGTATTATAGTTTCTGCTGACTTCATAGATGTTTCCCATTGCCTTCCATTTCCCCTCTGGAAGCAGCAGAGGATGATACTATTCTTCTTAAGAAGCTTACTTGGCATAAGACATAGCCTGTGCAGGACCTCCCCACCACAGCTTTTATCTTTTCTACCTTTTACTTTTCCTATCTTTCTCTTCCGTGGCACCTCCACCTCAGAACACTGTCAGTGAAGAAGGGTCTGCTGCTTCAAGTCACTGGTGTACTTAAGAAATAATTCTGGGAACATCTTTGCTGTGTAACTCTCCCATCTGTCTAAATAGCTAGACTTTTAGAAGTTGCCTGGCTCTGTTTAGGTTGTTCAAAGTTAACCTGAAGCATGAACCCAAAAGACACTTGAGGATGACAGCATATGTGGAATGCAGTATATGTCTAGGCTGTCCCTCTTTGAGCATTAGCCAGAGATGGAGGCATACTATCCTTAAAGAGATTTTTCTCCTAAGTGTGTGGAGTGATTTGCTCTTGGGAAGGGATGTTAATTCTACAACAGCTGCATTTCCATCCCATTAGAAAAGTGTTTCTGAGACAAGCTCTCTTAGGTTGACTCTGGTGGCCTTGATTCCAGTCTCTTGATTTCCAGGGCAATGATCTTCTGTCTTCTATACTACACCTTCAAAATTCTTAGGTGAAATGACTGTACCTGCCCAGAGTTTTAAAATTATCCATTTGAGTCATGTAGTCGACCATCCAATGCAGTCACAGAAGAAGGATCCACATGTGGAACATTGCTTCTGTCTTCAGACCAAATAGGAGGAATAGGTTCTTGTGTACACAGCAGGGGAAACAGGATAGGCAATCAGCTGCTGCAGTCACCATTATGAAAAAGGATCTGGCTGGGTGGTGGTGGCCCACGCCTTTAATCCCAGCACTCAGGAGGCAGAAACAGGTGGATCTCTGTGAGTTCGAGGCCAACCTGTGCTACAGACCGAGTTCCAGGACAGGCTCCAAAGCTACACAGAGAAACCCTGTCTCCAAAAACCAAAA
>CABHPP010149612.1:0-20259 GCA_902168425.1 Peromyscus attwateri
GATACTGAGAATTTCATTAGAGCTTAGAAAATTCATTTAGTAAAAATAACAGTATGATTTGTTTTATTTCTGGAAGTTAAGAATCTCTTAAAATATAACTATATTAACATTTACCCTATGTGATGTCTCAGACATTTCTAAATTAACAATATAGCTATCTTGAGGAAATAGAGTAATTATCAAAATCATCCTGCTACCAATCCTGAGGCCTACAGCAGAGACTTGCCTGCACTATATACTAGTGTAAAATTATGGCACAGATATTATGGAAGCAACCAATTAACTTTTTAATTAAAATTTACTTAAAGCCTACTCCATGAAGTTGAACTCATTGCTGATACTGCTAAAGTGGCCTACAACCTGAGATCTCATAAGTCATATACCTAGGGGAAAGCCTACTACTATTATACTGATAAAAGAACATAGCAAAAAGTGACCCCTAATGGTCAATAGCTGTGCCCGTAGATCAACGATCATTCAGTCCTCATTAGAGAAGAGTCTTCTTGAAGCAGTTAGTAATTAACACAAATAAGCAAATCTGGACAGTATGAAGAGACTGAGACTTTAGAACACTCATTCATTAACTGGTACCTTTATCAAAACCTTCCCCTCAAGGTTCAGGGATCTATGTGAAAAGGAGGTAGAAAGAATACGCAAGCCAGAGGTGATGGATTACTCAAAGAAACCAGTGTCTTCCAGATCCAACATATTAATAACATATAAACTCACAAAAACTGGGGCAACATGCACAAAACCTACATAAATCAAACCAGACAAAATTCCAGCATGGAGAAGCAGAAGTCAAAGAAGCTATCTGTAATTTGTATTTGCTGTGGAAGGGAAAAATCCACTTTCTCCCCTTTCTCCAGTGGAGTCTCACTGGCTGTATCACCCACATTCCAGGGAAGGCTCCATGCACAGGAGTAAGTGGTCAACACAAAATGGACTCCATGGTTTGTGTGTGTGTGTGTGTATGTGTGTGTGTGTGTGTGTGTGTGTGTGTGTGTGTGTGTGTGTGTGTACATGTGTGTGTTTGTTTATTGTTTGATTTTCTTTTGGTATTTTTATTTTATTTTATTTTATTTATTTTTTTCTTTTATATTACTTGTTTAATTTTCTATTTTTTTGTTGTTTTGTTTTCAGATGAGGGAGAGAGAGGGCAAGAGAAGTTGGGTGAGTAGGAAGGTGAGAGGTTCTGGGAGGAGTTTGGGGAAGGGAAAGAATATGATAAAATATATTGTATGATATAAAAAGGTAAGTGAAAAGTAAACATCAATACCCCTCTTTTAATTGGATTTCAGGCTTTCTCTACAGTAAAGAATTGTGAATAGTACTCTAAACATGGTAAAATCCCTAGCTAGGAAAGCCATGTGCCCTACTGGAGAACATACTGATGTTTTACTAAATTTTATGAATCTGCTTTCTAAATATTTATGTATATATTGATAGATTTGTGCTGCTCTCAAACTTGATCACATAAGAATCTCATTGAAGATGGTGAAGGTTAATGTAGACCCTCAAATCTGTTTAAAATGCTGACATTAAATAACTGTGAGTACTTAGCCACAGATAAAAGATCTAAATCAACAGGCCCCATCACCATTCCACAGTTCATGGGTGCAAAAGCTGTAAAATCGGAAGAAGGCTGTAAAAGGTTAGTTACTAGGAGTTTGTAGCTCACTTTGGACAAATGTGCATTGATCAGTGTGGAAGATCATGTAGCTGGAATTTTCCTGGTCCTGCCTGGTCCTCAGTCAGGACAAATCTCTTTCACCCGCCAGTTCCGCAGCTGCTTAGACCCAACCAAGTAAACACACAGAGACTTATATTACTTATAAACTGTATGGCTGTGTCAGGCTTCTTGTTATCTAGTTCTTATATCTTAAATTAACCCATTTCTATTAGTCTATAAGTTGTCACGTGGCTCGAGGCTTACTGGTACCTTACATCTCGGGAGGCAGCTGGCAGCGTCTCTGACTCAGCCTTCCTGTTCCCAGAATTCTCTTCTCTGCTTGTCCCGCCTATACTTCCTGCCTGGCTACTGGCCAATCAGCATTTTATTTATACAGAGCAATAACCACAGCAAGATCAAAACTCATTATTGTTCCTATAAAACAGAGTCCCAAATGTTCTTAGAAAAATTATGCTTAGGATCAAATGGGTCTATTACAAACATACAGTAGAAATAAGAACATCTACTATTACATGTCATAATGGTAGTATCTATTTCATGGCAAAATAGGTATAATTATAATCACAAAGTCCACTATAATATTATCAAATAGGTCACTACAGAAGCAAATGTGAGATATCAGGTGAAAATATAAGACCATATTGTATACCAAAAATGAAGGCAAAGCACTGCTTCATGGAAATTATAACTCTTCCTTGGATTAAACTAATTTGAAACAAACAAAAGAGTGGTGTTTGAGAGATGTGTAGTACTTAAGAGAACTTATTGCTTTTGCAAGGGACCAGGGATAGGTTCCAAACACCCACATGGTAGCTCACAGTCGGTAACTCAAGTTCCAAGGGTTCCAGCACCCTGCTCTGACATGTGGAGGAACCAGCCTTGCACATACTTGATGCATAAAACCTATGTGCAGGCATACATCCATATGCACAAAAACAAAATTTTTAAAAATCTAAATTAAAATTAACAGGTATGACAGAAGAACTGGGATAATTCTCTGTTCAAAGAAAAAAAAATCTGGTCTTGTTTGACAGTTAGGCATCCATGTTCCTTCTTGTAAGAGACAAGAAAATATCCTTCTAGAAAAAATTTTTGTTCAGATATAAATGAATAACTTGGTGTTCAACACAATGAGACTGGGATCTAAATACCCTTCACAGCAGCTAGAAACTCTTCTTCAATCCAAGAAAGTTCACTCCCCACACAAACAGAACTCCAAAGAACCTGCTTCTGCATCTATAGTCAAATGAGACTCAAACATTCTACATCTTACTTCCTATTCCTTATGGCTTTCTGCTGTGATTGCATATACCGCTAAAATCATTTTACAGTAATACATTTAGAAGGGAAATGAAAATCAATTAAGTTTATTTTTACATACATGCAGAACCTCTAACAAGAGATTAAAATTCTTAACTATGTGATCGCTTAAATGCCTTCCTGATATTTGACTAGCAAGGACTTCATCTGCTTCAAATGCTTCAGTCTCAGAATATGAATATGGTTTTTTATTCATAGAAATTGTTAATGTAATAAATGTATGTTTAATCTATTAAAAGCATGTATTTTTAATATCTACTTTTTAATCTAAAACTTGCCTGGAAAAGCAAATGATGAATACACTTGGAGAAAAAAATTAAATATAAAAATATACATAAACAATATATTATAATAATATATTAATTTTAGTAAGAGTAATTATATTTTTGAGCATAAACAATACCTATAGAACATTGGGATGACTCAGTGAATAATGGCTCCATCAAGCCTGATGACCTAAATTTGATTCCTGAACCTCACACAGTGGAGGAGAGAATTGACTCCTAAATGTTATCCTCAGACTTCCATATCCATGCAATGGCATGCCAACACACACACAAACACACACACACACACACACACACACACACACACACACACACACACAAAGAAACTCATGATATAATGAATGAAAAAAATAACTTTAAAAATAAAAAGAAAGAATAAGTGAAATATGGTGATAAAAAATATCTACTACTGACACTGGTGCAGTCCCCAGCAGCCAGTGAGCAGGTGAGTCACCCTCCTGCCAGCTAGACTGCACCTACTCACTGCTGGATCCTGTTCTGCTATGACATACTTGGTGCTCAACCCCACACACTTTATCATCCTCCCCCTGGTCAGCCTTTCCCTGAAACTCTAGAAGACTCCATAAACACAGGTACAGCCTATACCAGTATGAAGAAAAGGTGAGTGACTGGCCTTCCAGCTAAGCTGTCCAAATCACCAGACCCCAAGCAAGAGGGCACATTCAGTTCCCCTCCCCCTCTTACCTTAACACTAGCAAGGTTGTTGGGTCATGACCCCATCTCTGTTGGAATTCCAGAGCTGTTTTGCAGTCTGAACCAGCCCATAAGCAGGTGAGTGTCCCTTCTTCTAGCATGTCTGCCCCTACCCACTGGATCCTGTTTCCCAAAGACCTACTCTACTGTCCAACCCATCCACTCAATATAATATTATCAAAGCAAATCCAAGAATCCATCAAAATTATTATCCACCAAGATCAAGTAGGCTTCAAACCAGAGATACAAGAATGATTCAGCATAGGAAAATCTGTCAATGTAATCTACCATATAAACAAACTGAAGAAAAAAAAAAAACACATTATCATCTCATTAGATACTGTAAAAAATCTTTGACAATTTCAACACCCCTTAATGATAAAAGTCTTGGCTAGATCAGGGATACAAGGAACATAATTAAATATAACAAAAGCAATACACAATAAAACTATAGCCAACATCAAATTAAATGGAAAGAAACTCAAACATTTCCACTAAAATCAGGAACAAGACAAGACTGTCCACTGTATTCATTTCTATTCAATATTGTACTTGAAGTTCTAGCTATAATGCTAAAACAACAAAAGGAGATCAAGGGGATACAAATTAGAAAGGAAGAAGTCAAAGTATCACTAACTGCAGATGATATAATAGTATACATAAATGACTCCCAAAATTTTACCCAGGAAGTTCTGCTACTGATAAACACCTTAAGTAATGTGGCTAGATACAAGATTAACTAAAAAAAAAAAAAAACATGAAAACAACAACAAAACAGTAGCCTTCCTAAATTCAAATGATAAACAGGCCGAGAAAGAAATGAAGAAAATGAAGAAAACAACACCCTTCACAATAGCCACAAATAATATAAAATACCTTGGGATAACTTTAACCAAACAAGTGAAAGAACTATATGACAAGAACTTCAAGTCTTTTAAGAAAAAGATTGGGGAAGATATCAGAAGATGAAGATCTCCCATGCTAATGGATTTACAGGATTAAGATAGTAAAAATGACCATCTTATCGAAAGCAATCTACAGATTCAATGAAATCTTAATCAAAATTTTAATTTTTTACAGAACTTGAAAAAAACAATACTCAAAGTCATATGGAATAACAAAATACCCAGGATAGCTAAAACAATCCTGTACAATAAAAAACTTCTGGAAATATCACCATCCATGATTTCTCTACTACATAGCTATAGTGATAAAAACAGCAAGGTATTGGCATAAAAACAGACAGGTGGATCACAGAATTGAATCAAAGACCCTAACGTAAATCTACACACCTGTGAACACCTAATTTTTGAAAAAGAAGCCAAAATTATGCAATGGAAAAAAGAAAGCATATTCAACAAATGGCGTTGGCATAACTGAATGTTGGTATGTAGAAGAATGTAAATAGATCCATATCAATTGCTCTGCACAAACTTCAAGTTTAAGTGGATCAAAGAACTGAACATATATTTTGTTACACTGAACATGATAGAAGAGAAAGTGGGAAATAGCCTTGAATGCATTGGCTCAGGAGAGAACTTTCTGAATAGAGCACCAGTAGCACAGACACAGATTGTCAATTAATAACTGAGACCTCAGGAAACTGAAAGCCTTCTGTAAGGCAAAGAACACTGTTAATAGGACGAAATGGCAGTCTATAGAATGGGAAAACATCTTTACCAACCCCACATATCTCAAAGGGCTGATTTCCAAAATATATAAAGAATTTAAGAAACTAGACATCAAAAAAAATGCAATTAAAAGATGAGGTACAGATCAAAATAGAATTCTCAACAGAATAATCTCAAATGGTAGAGATACACTAGTTTAAGATGCACATTAGGCCGGGCGGTGGTGGCGCACGCCTTTAATCCCAGCACTTGGGAGGCAGAGGCAGGCGGATCTCTGTGACTTCAAGGCCAGCCTGGTCTACCAAGTGAGTTCCAGGAAAGGCGCAAAGCTACACAGAGAAACCCTGTCTCGAAAAACCAAAAAAAAAAAAAAAAGATGCACATTAGTTTAAGATGTGTTACATACATTTATGTTGTGGTATATTTGTTTAATGATGCAAAGATGTGTTTCATTCTTTTATGTTGCATTTGTCTAACTCTGCAACGCTGTGTTACTTTTCCTAAAACAGCAGATTGGTCTAATAAAGAACATGAGAACAATTAGCTAGGCAGGAGAGAGAAACAGGTGGGGCTGGCAGTCAGAGAGAATAAATAGGAAGAGAAATCTAGGGAAGAGAGTGAGGAGCGAGAAAAGGAGAAAGAGAGAAGGTTGCCAGGAGTCAGCCATGCAGTCACACAGCCTGCCACAGAGTAAGAAAGAAAGAAAGATATATAGAATAGAGAAAAGCAAAAATCCTAGGGATTAAAACATAACTAAAACATAATTAAAGAGAAATGAGTTAATTTAAGTTATAAAAGCTGGTTAGAAACAATCTAAGCTAAGGCTGGGCATTCATAAAGTAAGAATAAGTCTCCCTGTATTTATTTGGGAGCTGGGTGGTGGGTACCCAAAGAGGAAAACAAAACAAAACAACTACAATACACTTAAAGGGTTGTTCAACATTTTTAGTCAAAAGAGAGATGCAAGGCTCTGAAATTCTTACACCAGTAGGAATGGATAAGATAAAAAACACTAATGACAGCTTATGCTGGAGAGAATGTGGAGCAAGGGGAACACTCCTTCACTGATGGTGGAAATACAGACTTATACAGGCATTTTGCAAATCAATATGACAGTCTCTGAGAAAACTTGCAATCAATCTCCCTTAATCCATTTATTCTACTCTTGGACATAGACCAAAAGGAAGCTCAATCACACAACGAGGATGGTTGCTCAACTATGTCCATAGTAGCACTATTCATAATAGCCAGAACCTGGAAACAATGTATATGCCTCTCAACCTAAGAATGGATAAAGAAAATGTGGTACATTTACACAATGGAGTATTACTCAGCTGTTAAAAACAATAACATCAGGAAATTTGAAGGCAAATTGGTGGTACTAGAGAAAACCATTCTGAATAAGGTAATCCAAACCTAGAAAGACAAACATGGTATGTATTCATGCATACCATGGACTTAGCTATAAAGTAAAGGATATCATGCTAAAATCCACAGACCAAGAGAGATTAGGTAACAAGGAGAGCTCAAATGGGAATCCATAGCTTTCCTTGGGAAGGGGAAATAGAAGAGATCTCCTGGATAGACTGGGGATAGGTGGTAATGAGAAGGTAAGGGGTTGGATTGAGAGGAGGAAGGAGGTGGAAAGTAATGAAAGAGATGACTTTCTGGGGGAAGCATTTTAGGGTCGGGTAGAAACCTGATGCAAGGCAAACTTCCACAAATTTATAAGGATGACCCCAGCTAAGACTCTGAGCAATAGTGGATAGGTAGCCTGAACTGGTTATCTCCTGTAATCAGATTGGTAACTACTCCAATTGTCACCAGAGAGCCTTTGTCCAGTAACTGATGGAAACAGGTACAGAGATCTATAGCCAAGCATTGGGTCCAACCCAGGGAAATACTATTGAGGACAGGGAGGAAGGACTATAAACACCAGGAGAGTCAGGTTCATCACAACGTAACCCACAGAAGCAATTTGCTTGCTCATGGGAGCTCACATACTATGGACCACTGGCTAGGGAGCCTGCATGGGACCAGCCTAGGCCTTCTGCAGATGTGTAGTGGTTGTATGCCTTGGACTACCTGTGGGACTCCTGGCAGTGAGAGTGGGGCCTGTCTCTAAGCTTTGGCTGGCTTTTGGGAAACTGTTACTAATGCTGGATTGCCTTGTCCATCCTTAATACAAGGAGAGGTACTTAGTCACACTTCAACTTGATATGCCATACTTTGTTGCTGGCCATGGGAGGCCTTCCCCTTTCTGAACAGAGGTGGAGGAGAGGTGTATTGGGGATGGGGGCCAGAAGGGAGGTAGGGGGAGGGGATGGGAGGAGGAAGGAGGGGAAGTAAAATAAATGAAAAAATTAATTAATAAAATCTACTACTATTTTTATGCTAAATGGGCATTCATCAAACTGCTCTCTAAATTAGACCACTGCAGCTCTCAGATCACATCAGATAAGTCTCTTTGTGCCCTAATACATGATTCATGCAGAAACTCACATCTTGTCAAGTACAGAAAATAAATGTGAGATGATAAGCCAAAAATGGGGTATTGTTATGATATCCTTTCCAGTAAAGGCTCATAGTCTACCATGAGAAAAAGGAGAAAAGATTGTAAGAGTCAAATGTTGGAATAGAATGGAGTTAAACAATGTCTTCTGGGCATGTCAAAACTATTACCCTCATGAACTCAGAGCAGCTGGGGTTCCCTGCAAAGAGCAAGACAGTCGACAATCTAGCACAGAGTAAGAATGGGTACCTGAGCACCCCTGCCTCTAGCTGATGGGCTAGTGGCAGTTGATGGTTTCAAGGGTATGGTGAACCCATTTTCTTTAAGGATGTGGCCTCTGCTTCGCTGATCACACTTCATTGGATGAGTGTACAACCATGAAAATATGTTTGGCACACATCGCATTCAATGGCTTTTGTTTTAAACAAGACATGACATTCCTAGAGGATTTAAGGTGGCTCTGTTGGTCTGGGAGGAGTTAAGAAGAATAGTGGGTTATAAATATGATTAAAATGTATTATATTTTATGAAATATATTATATGAAACAAGTATATTTAACAAAGGAAATTGAGAAAGATATTTATATGTGTTGTCAACTTTCACCTCTTACTAGAGTCCCTTTACAAAAAAATGAAACTGCATCAGCATCAACAGCGCAGAAACTTGGAACTGGTAAGATCGGTAGTGAAATAAAGACGCCCCACCACACTGATGTACAGTGCACAAAGATAGTAGTGACAGCTGTTGATGCAACGGGAGATAAACATATCTTATGCGTAAATCCCTAGACCTAAACAGATAGAGATGCTCCATGCAATGAAATGAAATAACATTTCTGTTCTCTCATTGCCTTAGTACTCTATCAGGGTCCTCCTATCTGTTTTGGGCATCATTTTAAAGCACTGATAAAAAACAAACTTCACAGAACCCAAAAGCCAATCACACTTGCAAATTCCTACACAGTAGTGAAATTATGATCATGAATGATATTCACTCACCATATGTGTTAAGGTTCTAACATGTTCTTCCTATTTAAAGTATGCCTAGTGTGTAAGAAGCCCCTGTAAGCCATTGCTTAATCACAAAAGTACCTACGGAAACAAATAAACAAACAAACAAACAGAAATGCAATTACTTCATGGGGGACAAATCTGGAATTTTGAAGAGGCAGTAAGTAAAACTAAAGAAACCAATTTCCTGAGAGGCAAATATTTTGAGTAAGGTTCTCTCTCTTATGATAAGTAATTGATTGATATTTAGAAAAATCCCCAAAAGGGGCTTGAGTTGCTCTAGGGGAAGTGAGAATAAGATCATTTGTTTTATTTAATAACATTGGAAAGGAGTTAGTATGACAGAGCAGACCGATTAATCATTCTCATCTGATATGGCTAATTTCACTTTTGATTTAGCTAAAAAGTCTGGAACAAATTAGCCTTTCCATGGTTCAGACTACTCTTTTAGTAAAAAATACAAGCACTATAATTTCAGTGTTAACAGTTTTTAATTAATTCTATAAATTCCAAATGTAATGGCACTCAGCATTGCTCATTTTATAGTTGATGACTCTCAATGGAAAAATAAAAGTTCAGAAGATCTATATAATTGTTTGCAGAACTTACATATTTTAGACATATATTATTTGTAGGTATACAGGAACCAGTTTTTGGTGATAAGGACTTTTAGTGTGAAAATGTGACCATTTACAGAAAAATTTGTATTTATATTTGCAAGGAAGCTAAGCTTCTAAACAAAACATATTCTAAGTTGAGAATGTTTACTTTTTTATTTATTGTCCTTGTGATATGCAGATTATCCAGCATTCACAATTTATTATTGATGGATTGAAGCTGGAAAAGAATGTCTCAATATGACAAGAATTTAGGACAAAATTTTAAACTCTTGGCTTCCCAACAACATCTGTGTCATCTGACCCTAGACATCAACTTTAAAAGACAAGCTAATGGTGACAGAAGAAGGATATATGTGTAATCTTTCTTTATATACACACACACACATATATATCCATATAGAACACACACATATATATGACATACATATATAACAAATGATAGACAATGCCATTTAGTTACAGTATAGAAGGCAGACAGGAATCTTTGTGGCCTATGTGGGAAGACAAAATAGTAAGAAAAGCTCCAGAGTACAGTTTGGAGTAAAATATTAATATTGCTGACTTTATTGTGTTATATAAACTACATTTTATGTATTTCTTACTTTTTGAACTTTAAATAAGGTTTATAGTTCCTTCTTAAAGTTAATTATTACTTAAGCACTGTGTAGTACAGAGTGAGCATTCAGCAAATTGTAGATAATGTTAGATATTATCAAGAATCTACATACCTTGGCATTATAATAATTCTATGAAGATATCACACTGAAACATTCTGTAACTAAATGTACTGATGAATAGGAATACATACACATATTTCATATACTCTACATAATTAGTTTACACTTTCATTGTATTATTGATTCAATGGTCATTAATTCCATTATCAAGATTAAAATTGTGGTAATCAAAGAGATATAAATATCTTTTAATTGAGAGAAATTCACAGAAAATATTTTTTTAGCTCATTAAGCATCATAGATATCTCAGGGGACTTGAAAGGGTTATGTCAAGAAGATATAGCCTTCCATATAAACTAATTGGGGCATTGGGCACAACTAAGTGTCAGGCCACCAAGAACAGTGAAGACATCTTTAAGATGTTTTGCTCGAACAGTGAACTTTGATCATCCTTTCAATTCATCGCTAATTTTCCTTTACATTAAAATAATCCTGAAGATGAAGTAAAACACATTTCTCAGTTTTCACCTTATAACATTATGCTGGGGATGAGAATTGCTCAGTATTCTTTTGAAATTTATTTACCAAGCTGTATTTTTGCAACTTCTTTGCCTAACTGTGATTTCTACTTTACAGCCGCTAATCTGAGCTCAATAGTTGCTTTAAAAATGAACAATTGCAGTATAATTTGATGCTGAAGGGCCAGATAAAAATGCATAAGGTTAACCAGGTGCTAGTGGTGCATGCCTTTATTCCTAGCACTCAGGAGACCGAGACAGGTGGATCTCTGTGAATTTGAGGTCAGCCTGCTCTACAAAGCAAGTTTCAGGACAGCCATGAGTGTTACAGGGAGAAACTCCATCTTAGGAAAAAAAAACTTTAAAGTATATGATTAAAAACTGCTGACCTAAAACCATATTTCCTAATAGCACTTTTTTGCACACCGATAATAGAATCACTGAACCATTTATCTAAATATAAATAAGTCATTGAATTCGACATCTTCCTAATGTTTAACAAAGAATGAGAGGGTAAATTCATGACTGGAATTTTTTAGAAGGAAACATTCAATTTAACTTTAAATAGAACAAAACTTTAAGAACAAGTTTCTTCTAAATTAAAATGATTTTTACAATGCTTAGGAACGGCTGTCCTGACTGCTTAGTCAGGTCTGCCCTTACCACACACAAGTCAGGCCTGGATCCAATTAGACAGAGGCAGTTTCTTTTTTCTTCCTGTGACTTCCACAATTAGCTCAATATTCACAAGTGAATAAAGATAAAATATTTAATTATATTGTCACCCTTTATTGGAACTGTTAATGACTACCACCCTTCCAATTTTGACAAGAGGTGTAATTTTGTTGGCCTAGTTGGCTAGCAGACCTCTGCCTACAGCCATGTTCTCGTCACACTCTCTTGCGTGCTTCCTAGAAAATAACAATTATAGTTAATAGAATATTCATCATTATTTCAGAGCTGGAACTCTTCTCTACTATGCAACTGCAAAGATCTGAACCCAGCATTTGCATTTAAATTAACCCTAGAGGGATTAAATGACAGTCTTTAAATCCTAGTGTTGTATGTGTGTACACCTAACTTAATACAATGGCAATTATTTATTCAATTATTTATGTATTTCAAACATGCCAATGTTGTCTTAACTTATCTACTTAGAACAAAGTAAATAGGAACTACAACCAACAAATTGTGTTTCATGGAGTTATGCATGAGTTACATACAATGCAACTGACTTTTCTTACTTTTCCAGTGTTAGCTCAGTATTCCAAGTGGATTCTCAGGCAAATAACTGGAGCTATCCAGTGAGCATTTGAATCTCAACCTTCCCTGAAGTCCGAGCCTTACCATCTCTTTATGTGTTCTATGGGATTTGTTCTGTATTGGACCCAGAATGATAAATGTGCAGAATGAGTTCTCCCCTCTAAGAGCTAACTAACAAGGTCCCTTATTGCTTAGTTTCTGAGATCGGGTATATTCAGGCCTATTTTGTGATCCCGCTTTCCTAACTGAAACCTACATTTGAAACTAACTAATCTATGAATCAGGCATAGTGAGTACCTTTAATCCCAGCACTCTGGAGGCAAAGCAGAAGAATCTCTGTGAATTTGAGGCCAGCCTGGTCTACATAGTGAGGCCCAGAACAGCCAGGAGTACATAGAGAGATGATCCTTCAAACAAACAAACAAACAAACAAACAAACAAAATATAAAACCTTATCAACCACGGACATTATCAAATCATTGTACATTTGAGAAAACTGTTAACTCTTGTTGGTTCTTTAATCAAGGCCTTGAGGCCTATTTTACATTTTAAAATCCATTTGTTTTTCTTACCGTATATGACATATCATGGAGCTTGTCCTCGTGATAGAGAAATCAATCATTTGTTACCCAACTTGTTAGTTTCAAGAACATTACAGAATGATTGACAGATTTGATTTTTTTCTCCACTTTCCAGAAGCTAAGTGCAGCAAACAAACAGTTCTTTTTGTAAAATAAGCAGGTATTTTAATGTGCTGATTTAGGAAGAGTTACAGGGTGAGGTATAGGTAGGCAAGGCAGGAAGAACCATCAGTTCAGTCTGGGTAGTATTAGGAGGGCCTCACAGAAGGATGTATATTCTTGCATGTAGCCAAGGATTCCACCTAGATACATTTAGGGCGAATTTTGTGTCATTGACACTGGTATTTGATTAGAGCACTCTATGAATGAAACAAATAATATATATAATATTATATATATTAAATATTATTATTATATATAGTGTATGTATGTGTATGTATGTGTGTGTGTGTATGTGTGTGTGTGTATGTGTGTGTGTGTGTGTGTATGTGAATGTGTACGTAATTTTGTTGGCTTAGTTCACTAACAGACATGCCTATGGTGATGTTCTCATCACCACTCTCTCACATGCCTCCTAGAAAATGACAATTAAATTTAATAGAGTATTCATTATTATTTCAGGACTGGAGATAACTGGAACTCTACTATACTATGCAAACATTAAGATCTAAGTGGTGTGTGTGTGTGTGTGTGTGTGTGTGATTGTGTGTATGTGTATGTTCTTGTGTGTTATGCATAAACAAATTATGTTAATATAAATAACTGTTTCTTTCAAATGTATGGCTTCTCACTTTTGCATGATCTTCCCACATTTGCATTTCTTTTCTCTTCTATGCTTGTCAAGATTTTCTTTCTTCTGTGTTCTAGAATACATGTTTGTATTTCCAAATCATCTTCCTCCGTACATCACATTTCTAACTTGCAATATATACATGCATGCAATGATAATGACCATGATTTTTTCACCTTCTCTCTTTTAGATTCCACTTTATCACTTCCCCTGACTCCTCTTCCAATGTCTTGTCTTCACTAGCATTTGCTTTAGTCTAGGCACAATGAAATTATGATTTATTTTATTAGTTATTCAGTATTCCACTCCTGTTGCCGAAGTTATAAATCTGATTATCAACAGTCTTCTCAAGATTTGGGGATGGAAAGATTCCTAGCAGTTAAAAGTATGTACTGTCCTTATGGAGGATCCAAGTTCAGTTCCAGGCAACCACATTAGGAAGTTCAAAATCACCTGGAACTTCATCTCCAAGGGAATTGACACACATGTCATCCTAGGGCAACTACAACCATGTGAACATCACTAGATACATGCAAACATTTAAACATAATTTAAAAATAAAACACAAGCTTTAGAAACCATAAAATGTTTTATAATATTATTTTTTTCTTTTTATATATTCTTTCTCTGCTTTGCCAAACTATTTGCTATCTATTCACACTATGAGATATTTAAATTTTCATCAGTGAATGCAGCTTGGGTGGTTTGTTTCTTGTTACAGTTTTTCCTTTTTAAGTTTCCTTTTCCTTTCCTTTCTCTCCTGTTTTTGCCCGACCCCTTGCCCGTCTTCCTCCACCCCTTCTTCTATTTCTTCCCCCTTCATCTTCTTCCATTCCATGTTAGAAACAACTTGTGTGCTCATGCTCATTTCTTTAAGTTTTTTAAAATGTGTATGCAGCGTTGTATGCATGTTTGGATATCTGTGAACTCAAGCACCTATACAATGTATGTGTGTGCATCTATGGAGGCTGCAAGTTGGCAAGGGGTTTCCTTATTTATTCATCATATCTTATTCCTGAAGGCAATGTCTCTCATATGAATTCACAGCTTGCCTATAAGGTTAGACTTGTTAGCCAGGATGCTATGGGAATGCCCTGTCTCTACTTTCTGAACTATGAAGTTACTGATGGTCCAGTACACTGACCTGCAATTTACATGGGATTCTTGCCAAACAACCTCAGTCCTCAAACATGATAGGAAGTAATTTAATTGCTTGACTCCTCTCACAGCTCCTGATCTTCATTCATTAGTGGATGAATTTGTGTTGCCACACATATGTTAAGTGTATCCCTCAGAAAAGCTTTGTATTTTTAGGTTTATTTGGCTCTTTCTCATAAGAATTAATTAGAAAACATGGCGTATGTTACTGTCACTGGAATAAACCTGAGTCTAAATGGTTTGTAAAATGTGAAAATCTATACAGTTATCAATTTGAACTTTAATCAGACATCTTATATTGAAATTTGTGACAATTAATATACAGAGATGCCATGCCAGTTTCCTTTAACAGTATCTACAAAACAATAGCAGAGGATCTAAGGCAACATATTTATTTTATTTTGATTGATATTGTTCATATTTTCAGATTTGCATGTACTGCTTTGGCAATGTGTGTTTCTGTATATACTTGTATACAGTGTGATAATATTTGTACATTTGTTCCCATAGCCTGTTGTGTAGCAGTTTCTTCAGAGATTCAATACTTCCATTTTGGAGGGAAACATCTTAAAATATCAGATATGAAAAGGGAAGTGAAAGAACAGGGTATTTTGAGTCAAGTTATTTATAGAAAAGTGAAACAACAGAATGATCTAAGAGGAGGAGAAATCCTTCATCCAGCATGGAAGCTCCTTAAGACATGAAATAAGAGAGTCAAAATAAACTCAGGAAGTCCCTGAAACTGACTGACCTCACTAGGCATCTCCATCCCTAAGTGTATATCAAGACTGGTTAGAGTCACTCCCATACAAGCCCAGAAACCTGGAAGAAGCAGAGAACAGCCAAGTAGCCTGGAAACAACACACACCAAGCAAAATATCTAGTAGAGACAAAGACTGGCTGAGCTACTAAGGATAGGTTCAGAGTGAAGACCAGTAAAGAACACCATCCAACCAGCTGAGCTGCCTTCAGGTTGTACCTTGCATTCAAGGTGCTTCAGCTTTTATGAGCTGTCACGCATGCTCTGATGGGCTTTGATAATGCATCTGTATTGAGTCACTTCTTCTCAGTGACCTCTCAGCCATATTCCTGTAAGATTACATGATTATATTTTGCATTATAGGATCATATTAAGTTCTTTTTTTTACTATTTTTACCTCTTCAGAAAATTTTTTTATAAGAATTTTTTCTGTAGTAATGACATTTGTTTCTGAATTTCTTTAAATCATTTTCCCAATCTAAAGAACAGTGACGTCAATGAATCTGAGCTTGATTCTTCTTATGGCATTGTTAGGATATTTGGACACTTTTTCTGGATCCAGCCTTGATCTTATACTGCCTTTGGTTGAGGAAAATGACATACTCTTTACATGTTCTTCTTGATTGCCTGAGGTTAGAAGGTACAATGTGTCAACTTCTAGTGCCATTTGGAAGGTCAGAACTGTTCTATTAAGAAAAATGTATTTTCTACTCTCAACACTGTTCTACAATTAATATAGTATTTAAAGGACTTTACTCTTGACAAAATTTAAGTTTGAATGAAGTATATATTTATTTAGAATTTCCAGGTGAAGTAATGGACACTGGTCTTGGCAATCTTTTCATTTATTTTTGTTCTATATTTGTATTCTGCCTTTCATCTTTGCTTGGGGGATTTTATCCCCCTGAATCAAATGCAACTTTGTTATGTTTAACACATTTTCTATTCCATTCACTTTCACTTCTTTACAATTTTCATGTAGATATTCCTGTAAGATAGCAAAGAAAGGCAATGCAAACTGAAGACTTTGACATGGCCAAAGACTCCTGAAGGACAGAGAACACTTCCAACTTTAAAGACTGTGGAAAGAACATAAACAAACAGACAAAAGCTAATAAATTTTTATCAGCAAAAAATCAATGAAAAATACAGTTGTGATGCATGTTGAATAGATGCAACTAAAATGTGGTTGTAACTGATGAGTTTAAAGGAAGTGGTTATGGATAAGCTCTACACTGCATGGTGTAGAATAAATATACTCTGTCATATGTCGCACTTATTTTTCAAATACATAATCTATTATTTAACTATATGATAATAAAATAGCATTAGTAACTAATTAAAACATCTATGCCATCAATCTAATCTTCTTTATATTTTCTAACCTGTATATTTTTAACAGTTATATATTGCATGTAGAGTATTTACAGCAAAGGTGTATGACTAAACACTGCTTATGCATTGTTTACCCTAAAATTTTTATGTAGTCAATTTCTCTGAGATTTTCACTTCTACTGTCAATATTGTAGGAAACAACAGATTTAGCAACTGCAACAATGCACAGAAATCAAACCATTGTTTCCATTCAGAAATCTGACCATTCATGCCTAGTGAACTTATTAACATATTCTCACATCCCTGCAGATGTTCAAACATCCTTTTTGTTTTTGCTTTTTTGTATTTCAAATCAAAATAGATCTTTTGATAATTATCGAGGTGACACAAATTTACTCATATGCTTCAATATCAGAAAATAGTGTCCTAACACATGTGACATTAATGTCACCAAAATTAACCATTCTATCTAATGTATGCTCTTGTCTATAACATATTATTTCAATAAAGCTTATATTTCTTTGGTATAGTCTATTCAGTTAAACAATGTCCAAAATGAGTAAACTAGGATGTATTCTTGAGACTCAGTTTTTGTTTATTGCATTCATTTTCTTATTTGAATTACCTAAATTCTCCTAAACTACACTGTGTATAAAACATTTAAAATCATTTTTTTTGTGTAAACATAATGTATGGAGCACCATTTCAAATATAGATTTCATGTAACAATGTCACTATAACAATCCTAAAATACCTCTAATCCTTTGATTTTATATGCATGTGACATATTTGTGAAAATTAGATTTATTAGAATTCCTCATTATATTAAATCAGATATGCTGAAAACCAAATTAATATAAATATTTTTTAGAAAGATGAACCAATCAATTATATATATATATATATATATATATATATATATATATATATATTGGTTTTTTCGAGACAGGGTTTCTCTGTGTAGTTTTGCGCCTTTCCTGGAGCTCACTTGGTAGCCCAGGCTGGCCTCGAACTCACAGAGATTCGCCTACCTCTGCCTCCCAAGTGCTGGGATTAAAGGCGTGCGCCACCAACGCCCGGCTCAGTTATATTTTAAACAAATTATATCCATTAGGAAATACAAACCTCACCTTGTATTTCCAGTGTTAAAAAACCACAATGAAAATGAGCAAATAAAAACACAAAGTTTTACTTTATTTCTTGACCAGAGGACTGATTAGAAAGAACAGAAGAGGATATTTTCATTCTCTTCTGAAACATGTGTTCTGATGTTTCCTAACGCCAATCTGGGATACAGTCCATCCTAATGTGCTTTTTACAAATAGTGATTAAACCAATAAAATAATAGTATCCTGAGATTTAGGGTAAGAAAGAGAAAACTAAGAAATTATAAAATACTTAAAAATTAATATTAAGAACAAATTATAGATAATCTACATAATTATCTATTAGATAATCCACTTTAAAAACCAAAAGAATAATAGTTTCATTGACAAAACTGTAGTAGATATTCTAAAATATTAGTGATAACCTTCTAAACAATAATAAAATTCCACTAAACCTAAAAATCACGGATATAAGTAAATGATATGTGTCGCCTGGGGACTCTTGGGACAAGGTCTCCCTGACAGTGAAAGTAACAATGAAAACTCATGTCCTTGCTTCTCCGCCTTTTATCCCATCCACAATGAACAAGTGTAATAAAAACACTCAGAAGATCCTGGACTGTAACTTCAATCAGAGTGCTGGCGAGTTACTAAAAGTTAAACACCAAAGTTGCTGTTACCTGATAGCATGAAATATTCTCAAATGTGTAAAGAACGCAGTTGGCAGCCATAATTAAACTAATTTAATAAAACACCTGAAGTCTGTTTAATGAAATGTCAAACAAATTATGACAAAGAACCCAGGATTTAAAAAAAATGAGGTAAATGATCACTTCCGAAATATTTAACTATATCTTTCGACACAGCTGAAGATTTTTTACAGAAATATTTAATAAAGCCATTGCAATAAAAAATTATACAAAAAGAAATGTAAATCTTGATGTATAGTTTCTAATGGAGAGCAAACCACTGTGGATTCACTACAGAGTAAACAACGGTCTCTGGACAGGAGTGAACACGCCTACGCACCGCAAGTGCTTGCTGAAACACGAAAAACATCCATAAGAAAATAATGAAATTTACTTCAAAGCTAATGGCCCCCAAATTGTGTTTAAATTACTTTCCCTCATTAATTATGGAAAATATTATAAGAGAAGGTCAACTAACTTCTAAGAGAAAGTGAATTTTGATTTTTCTGTGTATTTATTTCTTGACCATTTAATGAGTAAATCCTATTTTTTCTGTCCAAAATATATTAAAAAATGTAATGCCACTATATAATATTATCACAAAATGATTAAAGAACTATGTTTGGAACAATATCTACTCTCTAAGCAGTAATAATATAAAGATTTAAAAAATTGGCTGCCCCCCATGAACTGTGGAATGGTGGCTGTGGAGTCCATATGGACTAGGCCCTCTGAATACTGAAGACCGTTGTTTGGCTTGAACTGTTTGGTGGGCACCCAGCCAGGGGGATCGGGATCCGTCCCTGGTCTATGGGTTGGCTTCTGGAATCCGGTGCCTATGTTGTGACTCCTTGCACAGTCGGTGCAGTGGGAAGGGGCTTGGACCTGCCTAGGCTCAGTGTGCCAGGCTCTGCTGACTCCCCATAGGAGACCTTGATTTGGGGGATGTGGGGATGTGGGGTGGCTTGGGAAAGAGGGCTGGGGGGTGGGAAGAAGGAGGAGGGGGGATCTGTGGATAGTATTTGGAGTGAGTAGAAAATTTCTTAATAAAGAAAAATGAAAGAAAACAAAACAAAAAATTGGCTGCCCAATAAATACATGAGTACATAATCCTAATTCATTGTATGAAAATACATTTTTAAATTTGAATTTTTACTACTCAAATAACACATATTTTAAAAATTCAACATTTTAAAATATTATGGCAAAATATTTTGATATTTCAATTGCAGAGGCTAATGATACGTTTTTATTTGGATAATTTGCAATTTGAATTTTTTTTAATTTATCTATTTATTTTACATCCTGGCACCAGATTCCCCTCCCTCTCTCCTCCCAATCCTTCCCCCATCCCTCCTCTCTTTGACCCCTGCCCCCAATCCACTCCTCCATTTCTTTTTGGAAAAGGGAAGGTCTCTCCTGAGTATCAACAAAACAAGGCATATCAAGTTTCAGTAAGAAGAAGCTGAAGGGTTCACAACATGCCCCAAGGTTGGGCGTGTTTGCATATGCCCGGCGGACACTTTCGCTTAGCCAGTTCCAGGTCAAGATAGCCATTTCTGGTCACGCGAGACGCCTTGACCCAGAAATGGCT
>CABHPP010149612.1:20359-45359 GCA_902168425.1 Peromyscus attwateri
GGGCGTGTTTGCATATGCCCGGCGGACACTTTCGCTTAGCCAGTTCCAGGTCAAGATAGCCATTTCTGGGTCAAGGCGTCTCGCGTGACCAGGATCCATGACGTCACGTAGCCACGCAAGTGCCTACGTCATCTACGTCTACCTTGCATGCCCTGCCTTTAAAAGCCGGCGCCATGTTCCCCATTTCTCTCTCTCTTTCTCTTTCTCTCCTTCTATACACACGTGTCTCCCTGTACGGGCACTCACTATCCCTGTCCTCCAATAAACTCTATTAGCGGATTCTGTCGTGTTCCGTGACGTTTTCTTGCAGGGTAACAGCGAAAATAACTAACAGAAGCACCACTCCCATATATTGAGATTGGGCAAGGAGTAGGGTCCCAAAACCATTAAAAGAGTTGTAGACATCCCCTCTTCACACTGCTAGGAGTCCCACAAGAGGACCAAGCTACACAACAGTAACATATATGCACATTGCCTAGGTCAGACTCATACAGGCTCCCTGGTTGTAGGTTCAGTCTCTGTGAGCCCCTATGAGCCCAGGTGAGTTGATTATGTAAGTTTTTGTGATGTCTTTGACCCCTCTGGCTCTTATAGTCCTTTCTCCTCTTCTGTAGGATTCCGGGAACTCCACCTAACATTTGGCTATAGGTCTGCATCAGTTGCTGGATGATGCCTCTCTGCGGACAATTGGGATAGACACGAATACCAGTACATCACATAGGCAGGACAGACTGTAGATCAAATGTTATGTGGCTGAGTTGCTCTCCCACTCCCTCCCCTTGACGTCTTGCCTGGTCACAGGAGATGGCCAATTCAGGCTATGTATGTGCTATGACTAGGCATCTTACCTGAGGTCATCCTTGTAGATTCCTAGGAGTTTCGCTTGTGCCCTGTTTTCACCTGACCCAGAAATGCTCCCTCCCCTCCAGTAGACTCTTTCAGTACTCTTCCCCTCTATTACCCCATCTACAACCTGATCACTCATGCTCCCATCCCTACCTGCCCTCAGTCCACTCAAAAAAATCTCTTCTATTTCCCCTTCTGAGGGAGATCCAGGTGTTGCCCTATGAATCCTCCTTGCTACCTAGTCTCTCTGAGTTTTCAGATTGTTATCCTTTATTTTATAGGTAATATCCACTTACAAGTGAGTACATAACATGTTTGTCTTTCTTGATCTAGGTTACTTCACTCAGGATTACTTTTTTCTAGCTCCATCCATTTGCTTTCAAATTTCCTGGTGCCCTTGGTTTTAACAGCTGAGTAATACTTCATTGTGTAAATTTACCACATTTTCTTTATCCATCCTTTGGTTGAAGGACATCTAGGTTGTTTCTAGTTCTGGCTATTACAAATAAAGCTGCTATGATTATAGTTGAGCAAGTGTCTTTGTGTTATGATTGAGCATCCTTTGGGTATATGCTCTAGAGTGGTATAGCTGGGTCTTGAGGTAGATTGTTTTTCAGTTTTCTGATAAACCTCCACTTTGACTTCCAATTGGCTGTACAAGTTTGCGCTCCCACAAGCAATGGAAGAGTTTTCCCCTTGCTCCACATCATCTCCAGCATGAGCTATTGCTTGTGTTTTTATCTTAGCCATTCTGACAGGTGTAAGATGGTATCTCAGAGTCATTTTAATTTGCTTTTCCCTGATGGCTAAGGATGTTGAACATCTCCTTAGTGTTTCTTGGCCATTTGAAAAAAAAACTATATGGTATTGGCATAAAAACAGACAGGTGAATCAACGGAATTAAGTCAAAGAACCAGACATAAATCCACACACCTATGAACATCTAATTATTGACAAAAAGCAATTTTTTTTTAAAAAAAATGGAAAAAATAAAGCATTGACAACAAATAGTGCTGGTCTAACTGAATGTTAGCATGTAGAATAATGCAAATAGATCCATATCTATCACACTGCACCAAACTCAACACCAAGTAGATCAAAGACCTCAACATAAATCCAGACACATTAAACCTGGTAGAAGAGAAAGTGGGAAATAGCCTTGAGTGCATTGGCCCAGGAGAGAACTTCCTGAACAGGACACTGATAGTGCAGACACTAAGATCAACACTTAGTAACTGGGAACTCAGGAAACTGAAGTTTCTGTAAGGCAAAGGCACTGTCAATAGGACAAAATGGAAGCCTACAGAATGGGAAAAGGAACTTCATCTCCACATCTGACAAAAGGCTGATTTTCAAAATAGATAAAGCACTCAAGAAACTAGATATCAACAAATCAAATAATCCAGTTGAAAACTGGGTACAAATCTAAACAGAGAATTCTCAATAGAATTTCAAAGGGCTGAGAAACACTTAAAGAGATGTGCAATTTGAAATTCTGATAACTTTAGAAAGTTTAAGGAACCAAGTAGGAAAAGAATGCAAAGAAAAGAAAAACCTTCATTAATTCCCACGAGGACGAGAAAGAAGAAAAATGTAAATATCAGGAAACAGCACAAGAATGAAAGCATGTTAAATAATATTCTAACAAGGAACAATATTCACACATTTATATTAATTTATGTTATTCATGTTCATTTTCCTTTGACTAGTTTTACATTTTTGTCCAAAGTTGCCTGAGGTTCTCCTAAGAATTCCTCAATTATTTTGAGATTGATGATTTCATTTGGGCTGATTACTTAAAACTGTAAGTCATGCAACTGACTCCTATTTTTCCTGTGGTTAGACAATGTGTAAAAGTATATAAAGCATGGAAGGATTTGCAGGGATGCTTACTACTGGTGAGGACAGGTCAACTCAATGGTTACTTGACTGTTAGTCTGTGACTGGGCACCTGGAGACAGTAGTAATGTAGACAGGGAAGGCAGTGAAGACTTAGAGGTTCTTGGAATAATATTGTATGAAAAAAAAATCTTTATTCACCTGACTAAAGACTTATTTAGAGACTAACATTAAAATTCTTGAGGTTCTATTCAATGTCAATGTCTGTGGCTAAGAATGTTTGTGTGGTTCTTTTGGTAGGCTGCTCTTAAGTTTTTCAACTGATGATGTGTATAAATAATAATGTGTACACAAATGATGATTATTCTGGAGATGTGACATTCTTCAATGGAATTATTATTATTATTATTATTATTATTATTATTATTGAAAATAGTTTCTTCTTTTATACAATACATCTCAATCTTAGTTCCTCCTCTCTCCACTCTTCCCAGCCACCCCCAATTCCCTTAAGAAGAGAGCATGTTTCCAAGAAACAACAATGGAATGTGACAAAATCTGATACAATAACACAAAGCAAAAGCCCTCAGAGTGAAGTTGGACAAGACAACCCAATAGGAGGAAAATAGTTCCAAGAACAGACAAAAGAGTAAGAGACACATCTGTTCCCACTGTGAGGAGTCTCACAAAACACCAAGGTAATAATCAGAACCTACACTTAGAGGACCTGGTGCAGACCGATGCAGGCCTGTGCTTGCTGTTTCAGTGTCTGTGAGTTCATATAAGCCCCGCTTAGTTGATTCAGCCTCCTTCCTAGTTTGTAAATTTTGTTTAAAATGATTCTTCTTGAGGAAGAGGCAATGTTCGAAATGATCAGTCATAAGAGCCAATCAGATGACATTATACCAAAACATACTAGATATTAAAATTATTTCTATGATTTCTGGAAAAGGAATCACCATAAAGAAGTATGATGACATCCCAAAATTTTAAAGGAATCAAATTAGGTGTATTAGAAAGTTTTTACCTTGTAATTTGAATATTGATTTATTGCTTGTTTTATATTGTATTATAAATTATTAATGGTTAAATAGGATTATAGGCATATTTAATGATTAAGCATCAAACAAACTAGAACATCAACATTTACAGTAAACATATGAGCAAAAGTATAATATTGCTGATAAAGCCGTAATGTTATATTCCCCTAATGATTAGAAGTAAAACCGTGGTCATAGTAAAATTTTTTGAGGTAACTTTTAGTTGCATAAAAATATTTTATTTTCAAATAATTTTAGAAATGCTTGATTTTGTTTTGATGTCTCTCTATTCCTTCAATGAAATTTGGTGGATTTTTGTGTTAAATAACAACTCATACCCATTAATAATTATTCATAATTTAGTTGAAAGATGAACTTTAACTAAAGAAAGGCATAACAAGTCAAGTACTATATTTTTAAAAGTATTTGGGATCCTGAATAATTTTAATCATGATGTTATATAAGTAAATAGAATGAGTATATTATAAATATAGGCATAAGCAATGGACCAAGCTCACCTTTCTAGACTCAAAATTTAGTTTTCTTGAAGATATTTCAAGGGAAAGGTTCTCTTCTAGGCTTTGGACTTTTTATTGTTTTTCACATTGCATCAAGTGGTGAGCATCAGTTAGCAACATTGAGATGCCTCTAGATACTTCAATAAAGGACATTTACTTTGGAGAAGCAGCACATAAGTATAATAGAGATAAAAATGTAATCCAAAACTGATTAGCTCCAAGAAGCATCCACTCTCTTTGCTACTGGGGTAGAAAGAAGGTTTTAGCATGAAATCTCAGGATCAGACCTTTTCTAAGTGAAAGATGTGAGACAATAACCGTATGAACAGAAGAAGGACCACATGGCCTGAGCTGGGATTTATAAGAACAAATTTCCAAGTACTGTATTTTCACTACAGAAGAAACAATGACATAAATGGGGCTTTGAGACAGGGGTGTGTTAATGCTGGCACTGGGAATGTGAGCAGGGATGCATTAATGCACTGTACTCTGAAGGTGAGCAGGGATTGTTAAAACGTGCATGGCACTGGGAAGGGATCCGAAGCAGTTTTAAAGTTAGCAATAACCTGCTAGACCCAGTTGTTTATTGATACTGCTGGAGAGATACAGCTTATGTCGAGCAATTTGCGTGTGTGTGTGTGTGTGTGTGTGTGTGTGTGTGTGTGTTTTATTTTTTTTCTGCCTCCTAATATTTACTACCAACAGCTCTTTCTTTTACCAGCACATCAAGGGACCTGGGAATTGTGGATAGAAGTATCTGAAAGACCAAGTTTCCCTAGAAAGACAGAGCTGAAAACAAAATATCTTATACTGGGTTCCAAACAGGTAACCCTTTTTCTGTCTCACAACACTAAGCATGATTCTTCTTCGGGGGAATTTGTGTTTTTATAATAAGCTAGAATTCTAACCTTCCTATTTGAAATTGTCACATATCACTAAACACAATTATATTTTAAAAGATAATTGTATTGCTGGCTTTCTTTTGCTAGTTGAGAAATAATATATGACTGCTATATATTTTTACTGAAAATTATTTCTCTACTGATGGGAAATTAGAAAAATGATTTGAATAGCATTCCCCAAGATAAAGCTTTTCATTTTTTAGTGTTCTGAATTTGCCAATTTGATGAGAGAGATTATATAAGGCCATCCTGGAAACTGTAATGCATCAGACTAATACTATTCACAAAAAGTATACTGGTGCAGCCACTTGGAAATTAGTGTGGAGTTTTCATAAATCTAAAAATAGAACTAGCAAGAAATATTGGTGCATGCCTTTAATCCAAGAAATTAGGAAGCAGAGGCAAGTGGATCTCTACGAATTTGAGGCCAGCCTGGTGTACACAGTGAATTTGAGGACAGCATGGGTTACATAATAAGATCTTGCCATAAGCAAAAAGATACTGTTATTGATGTATTTCATAGATTGCTAAAGCAGATTGGAAATAAATTCAGCTTGTTTACCTCACATTACAAATAATAAAAAGGAACATTGAAGCACACAGGCACAAAAATAACAACAAATTCCCCAAAACCAAAAAAATAAAACTACTGTTACAACCCAGATATGCCACTCCTAGAAATTTACCCAAAGCACAACTTGCTGTACCACACAGATAAAACATATCTATATTCCTTGAAGCTCTGGTCACATTAGTTAGGAGACAGAATTAACCTATATGTCCATCATCTGATGAACACATAAGGGAAATGTGGGAATTTGGTACATAATCACAATCATATTTTATTCATCACTATAGAGAAATGAAATTATGGGAATTTTGAGAAACTGGATAGAATTGGAAAGAAGATACAATATTAATTTTGGTAACTCAGCATCAGGAAGTCAAACACAATGTGTGTTCTCTTATACATGGATCCTAAATTCAAAATCTTAGACTTTAGTTTTTAAGTAGGAGTGATTATCTGTAGATGCCAGGAACAAAGAGAACAGCCACATGTAGAAGTAACCGTCTTATTTAATAAGAAACACAGAGCCAATGCAAAGATAAAAGCCCAAGAGGTCAGAGCTAAGAGCCTTACCCGTCTGCTGCAGCTAGCCTCTTCAGCCAAGAGACCTACTTCCTGTGTGTTTGTCTTTATATAGACTTACTGTTCTGCCTTCTCATCGGTTGTAAACCCAACCACATGACCTCCTAGTCACGGTCTCTCTGTACAGACCTCCAGGTCTTCTATGGTTGGTATTGAGATTAAGGGCATGTGTCTCCAATGCTGGCTGTATCCTTGAACACACAGAGATCTACCTAGCTCTGCCTACCAAGTGCTGGGATTAAAGGCGTGCACCACCACCGCCCAGCTTTTGCTATGGCTTGCTAATAGCTCTGACCCCCGGGCAAATTTGTTTATTAACATACAAATAAAATCACATTTCAGTACAAATAAAATATCACCATAGCCACAGGAGTCAGAGGGGAAACTAAAGCTTTTATGTGGTGTCTGGTAATGAAGTATTTTGGTCTGGCAGTATAAGTGGAACTACTACTTAGAGTGAAAAGTTATAAAAAGAAAGTGATAGTGTATATGGGGAAAGAAGATGTTGGGGAAGATCAACCCAAACTAAGAATATGTGAAACACATGAAAATCTACTATCGTGAAGATAATTTGAAAATAATTATTTTAAAAAGACTTTGAATATGAGTACCCTGCATGACTGAACAACAGCCTTAAGTTCGAAAACAAAAATCCCTGTGAGAGCTACAGGGTTCCACCAGAAGTGTTAATGGCCTAGATATCTCCAGAGGCTCCCCAAACAATACAGGCTGATTTTAGTGCTTTTGTTTGCTCACCAGAAGTACATGTTAAGACCCTTTTCATTGAAGACACCACACACTTCTGCTATAGGTACAGAAAATAAGCTGAACCAAGGGATACTTGTTTCTTATGGACTAACATTCACAGCAGAAAAGGCTTGTATGAAGTCTACTGAAAGAGAAAAGTCACAAACCGTCCTACTCAGCTGTAGGTCCTGTATGCTTCAATACTGACCATCCAGGCAAAATATGTGAATGGTCAATATTCAGTGGAATATTTTGAGCACAGCCATCCCCTTTTTGATCTGATTTAATAATAATATCCTCCAATGGAAGGAATTGATATCTCATACTATAGTTTTGATCAAAAGGTTGTGGCTAGGGAGTTCACAAGCCCTTGGGGAAAGCTGTATTCTTGTTTTAGTAAATAAATATGTAGTCAAACTGCCTTCTGAATACATGCTTATACACATAGACTGGCACATCCCTCAGCTTTAGTCAGAGAAACTTCTTTTTGTAGTCAACAATGAATGCAGGAAAAGTATAACTGGTTGACATGGTGAGAATAAGCAAGTGTTGAGTGCTCAGTACGTCTATATCACCCCTCCAAGGTCCAGGGCAAAGTATGAAAGAGTGGTTGGAAAGATTGTAGGATCTAGAAAGTGGGTCTGAATGCTATGAATTACTGTTTTCTTGATAGAACATGATCATTGATGAATGCACAGAACCTAAGATATGGACACACACATGCACATGAACAAAAATGCACACACACACACACACACACACACACACACACACACACACACAGAGGAATTAAAATAGATGGGAAGATGGAAGTCTTTAGATGTTTGAGAAGAATAAGACAGTCACTGGATGAATGTGATCAAAATCTACTGTACACATAAATTTGGAAAAAATAATGAATACTGAACCCTATAGAATTATAGTGAAGCAAAACGGATTTCTATTGACTTGAATTAAAATTTGAATCCTCCAACAGTCATTATTTCCAGATTCATTTTCTTGATTTAATAAAACAATTGATTTTTGGGGGGTGCTTTTGCTTTTGTTAAAACATGTTCTCATCTAGGCCTGGCCGACTCCAGAAGACAAGGACAGCTCCATCCCAAGTTTCTAGACTTAAGGCAAGAAGAATTTCACCCACGAATCACTGGACATTTCTAGGCCTGGCTGACTATGGAGGACAAGCACAGCTCTGGCAGGGGGGCACATCTGGGTCAACAGTCTTGCACAGCTGCAATCTGTGTTGATGTCTATGGCTCCTGTTACCATCAAAAACAGTGAGGATTAGGGCTACATAGAGTTGGTCTTTTCCCTCACTGGTTGTAGCACTAGGGAGAATGGGCCCTATACCTCCCCAGAGCAGCACAGTAGAGCTGTCCCTGCTGGCAAGGGTACTGGTGAGCCAGGCCAGCATATGCAAGAGTGGGAGAGATAGCCCCTTCAGTGGTGTAGTCGAGGGAGAGATACCCACCTTTCTTTTTGCCCCTGCCTCTTGCCATATACTGCAGACCAGAAAAGCTGGTCCCAGGTTACAAGAGCCAGAGAGCTGATCATGTCCCTCACTAGCTGTAGCACTTGGGAGAGTGGGCCCTGCATCTAGCCTGGATAATATAGTAGAGCTATCCCCATGGATGGATGCTCAGGTGATCTTGCACGTTTGATGTCTAGCCCTACTTTTCATCTACCATAACGTGGAGTGACAAGGAGAGATGACCACCCCTCTCCCCTGCTCCTCACCACCTGTGGTGGATGGGAGAGCTGGCCCTGAGGTCATGCAGGTAGGAGAATTGGTACTGCCTCCCACTGGCAGCAGTACTAAGGGGATTAGGCTCTGCACCTCCCGGAAGCAGCACACTAGAGCTGATCCTGTTGGCATGAGTGCTGGGGAGCCAGGCCTGCGGGTGTGAGAGAAGGAGTTGTCGCTTCCCCCTCCCTGGTATGCCATGTGGTGGCATGGATAAGGAAAATGTGTTCCCCCACCCCTTGTCACCTGTGGCAGGTGGATGAGCCAACCTTGGGGGCATGAGAATTGAAGAGCTGCCCTTGCCCTTCATCAAGTACAGCAATCCGGAGAACAAGCCCTGCACCTCACCTGGCCAAAACAGTAGAGCTGGCCACGTGGTGTGAGTGCAGATGAGCTGGACCAGAGGGCTTGAGAACAGGAAAACTGACTCGGCTCTTTGCTGTCTTCTACATTTGGTGAGCTAGCTGGGGCAGTGCTCGAATCCTCACCTGGATGATGACAAAGAGTGAAAGCTGGCAGTCTGACCAACCCAGCTCCTGTCCAGGTCCAGGACCAGGACTAAGATGTAGCCCACCGCAACACCTACTTCATCTATGAACTGCTGGAGCATGTAAAGGTGACAGATCTACAAATTCAAAGCTACAGGACCAGCATGACACAGGGCAATGACAAGATATCCAAGATGAAGCACAGGGAAGGTCCAGTATTCACAGTATAGCAGAAGGCAAAGGTCTCAAACCAGACCAAAGACTCATTGCAATAAACACTTAAGGTACAGATATGTGAACTAAAGAATATACAGTGAGACGCATTGGGCCACACTACAGGTGCCAGACTGAGATTTATTTGTTTGTTGGTTGGTTTTGTTTTCTATGGTTTTTGTTTTGTTTTGTTTTACTTTTAAATTTTGTTTATGGGGGAGGTTGTAAGGGGAGAGAGCAGAAGCAAGGGGACAGGAAGGGATGATGCATGATGTAAAATCCTCAAAAAATCAATACAAAGTTTTAAAATAAATTCTCACTCTTCAACACAAGCTGTCCTAGAACTAGGTAACTCAGACTGGTCTTAAACTCAAAGCGATCCTCTTGCTTCAGCCACTCCAGTGCTGGGATTTATGGCAAGATCCACCATGCCCAGCTTTTACAAAATAATTTTATATTTCTTCTGATAAATGAGTTCCTGAGAGTCATCAAGAAAAGGCCTCAATTATAAGGAAACATGTCATCAGAATATACTGTGGGATCACTGGAGTTAAATCAAAATAGTGTGAATGGCGGTCATTAGAAGGATGGAATGGGTATAAACACAGTACTTATGTATGAATTTCATAAAAAAAATTAAAAATAAATCAGAAAAAGTTTATGAAGTTAAACTGTTACATAGGTAAGGTTAAATGACTGAGGGGATCTAAATAAATTTCAGGAGGGTAAGTAAGTGTGCAATGCACATGAAATCCACACTAGTGAACTGGCCATTCTATTCATTGGCCACTCTAATGACCCAACCTCAGCCTGTTCTGGAACTCTATGGGACATTGGTGGTAAAGGCTCTATACACAGGTAGTGTTTTCATGTTTTATACTGCACATTATCACAATTTTTCTATGTTGACATACACTGACACTTGCCATTCTGTTATCGCTCCATAAAATATCTAGTACAGTGCCAGTTTGTCCAGGTTTTTGTTCCCCAAACAATAGCATAGAAATAGAGTGGATATACACATAAATTCATTCACTTTATTTGCATAATGAAGAAATCCTGTAATCAGTCAATTTTTAGAATATATTTCCCTTTTTTATGTGTGACTGTAGATGAAAACAGGTAACTTTGGCTTTAAAGATACAAACATATACACACTGAAATTATGATGTTTGCCATCCTCAGAAAAAAAGATCTTTGGGGCTGAAAAACTAATAGCCATGGTGACAGCAATAGTTTATTATGGGTGCTTTCTTCCTTCAAGTGCTCTCAACTCCTCAGATTACCCCAGACTCCTTCTGTAAGGAGAACACCAGGTGATGAATGAAGAGTCCTCTGATGACTTCCTGCATTGCAGCCTGCCTCGTGGACCAGAGTCAACAGGCTCTGTTCACTGAAGCACCTTCAAGAAGACAGCTGCAGGACAAGTTGGGCCAAATATTTTCCATACGCCTTTTCTACTGTTGCTATTTGATTTTAGAAAAAAAGATAATTTATAATTGATAAGAATTTGCTATACACATATTTAATACCATTTATTTCGTGGTATTTTTTGTAAGATTGTTCAATTCTATTCTCTGTGCTTCCTTACTCTCACACTCTATTGTGAAGTTATAAACCTAATTGCTCTGTATAGAGTATTGGCTTATTTATGGTCATTAGATAGAACATACTGAGAACACTCAGTGGGAATTGCATTTTAAATGGGGATGTGAAATACATTGTGATCACTTTATTCTTGTGATTAATATGAGTTTCTCAAATAGACCCATTTATTTCATGGTCATTGCACAGAGTTCAAGGCATGTTCGTTGTATCCCCAGGTTAAAAGTACATAACCCTGTGTGGCATCACACTGTGTTCTACATTATTAGATTTTAGGTCACAAACTCACATTTATGTGATTCAAGGTTAATGCCAAACTGTGAAAACCTGGGGTGGACAAAGTTTTAAAAACTGAAACAGCAATATGTAGAGAACATTAAAAGCATTAATGATCAAACATGGGCTCAGAAAATTCTGGCACCCAGAAACACACCTCTGTAGGCATCGTGGTGAGGACTATGGCATCCACCTGAGCAGGGTTATACAGACACAAGATCAGCAGGCTGCTGACACATTGGGAAATGTTTCTCTGTTGAGAAACAACCTGACACTTACTTTCCTGGAAGGTCTAAGGTTTAGTTTTGATGAATTTTGTCTTGTTTGTTTATGTTTTATTTTCAACATTCACCCAAATAAATGTAAAATGTTTAATAGATTTTAAGATTTAAGGAAGATACAATGGGCATAAAATTGCTGCATTATTTATTTATTTCTGGCAGTGTTTCCTCATCTTTAATGCAGTGAAATTGTTTACACTTTATGGAATGTAAGCAAACAGTGAACTCTAGTCTTATAGTATTTACTTACTAGAGCCAAGATTTTAAAATATTAAGCTGAAATACAATTGGATCCAAAGGCCTAGGAATTTGACACTTAAAAAATTACTGTGAAATAAACAATTACTCTTATTAAAAAGTCTTTAATACAGAACTAATCTTAATTAAGAATGATCTAGGGAACTTTTTTTTCTATCATTTAAAAATGTAATTTAACTTCCTTAAGGAAAAACTAGTACATTTGTTCATTAGTTTATCTCTCTTATTTGCATGTATGCATGCCTGATCATAAAGCTGTGTACCATATGCATGCAGGATGACAAGGAACTCAATTACAAGAAAGCAAAGGATCTTTGGAACTAGAGTTCCAGGCAGTTATGAGCCACCATGTGGGTGCTGGGAAGGGAAGCAGGGTCATTTGCAAGAGCAGTAAATGTTTTCATCCACTGAGTCATCTCTTCAGTCCTGTGATTTACTGTTCATGAATCCAAAATCAGTTCAGCTAAGTTAGTGGACTTAAATTCTTTGCAGAAACTATACTGAAACCAGTTCTCCTAAAGATAAATTTGTATTCAATTATCATATAAAAACAAATTCTTATTTTATTTTGGCTGAGTATTGATACATTGTTAAAGGAACCTCTTACTTCTTGTAGAAATATTGATACATAGTTCCAGATTCAAAACTTTCACTAATACTAAATCATTAATCTAAGAAATGTATTTTCAATACTTTAAAATTTTTGTTTTTACTAAAATTTTCAAACCTGTGTTTTATGTTAAACTTAGTATCTGAATTTATTAAGGTTTATTCCTTAAACTTAGATTACCTTAATTTGGATCAACCCTACTTAAAATCATTTTTAATTTAAAAAATTTTACCTTGCCTTTGCATGAATGAAATTAAAACAACTGAAATCTGTTTGCATTTTTTCTTCATGACATTTGTGTATTATGTAAATGCACTAAAATGTGGTTCTGCCAGATCTTATAAGTGATCTTACTAACAAGCTCCAATTAGCAAATATTTAGAGCTTTATTTACAAAAGTGTTTTAAAGCTTCATAGGCTAGATAGACTTTAAGTAAGTATTTTAAATACTTTAGTATTTCTTAATTTAGTTGATATTATATTATAATATAAATGTTACTATATATATTGATTCTATATTAACTTTACTTTGAAACTATATATGCTGTTCATATTGACACAATTATGTAAATACTGGGACTAATATCTGAATGTGTATATATGGTAAAAGGAACTTTAAAAAGAACTTCTATTTGATTGTATATGTCATATCCATCTCTGAGCATCTATCTTCAAGTTTGTTAGCATGCCATTTATAGTCTAATTCTGTGTGCCACCAAAATTTATGTTCAGAAGATCACAGCAAAAATATAAAATAAATGGTCTTCATGTTCATCAAAACTTCACTGGAATAGTCCTTGATCTAACAGGAAAGTCACATTGTTTTGCAGAATTGGTTCATGCTGCAGCACATAGCTCAATGTGATCCAGAGTTAATGATGTCTTTCAAAGGAAGTCAAATGAACAGTCTGTACAACAAAGAGAAACTTCGGCCCTGACTTGAAAAAAGAGACATCAATACATAACCACTGCAGTTGGCACACAATTCAGAAAAACTTAACTCATTATATGTGTAATTTAAATCTTATAAAAATAAGCTGTTCATGAATTCATGAGCTACATCATTGAAGATTTATTGCTGAATCTAAAATCTCATGTGCTCTTGTCGACTCTAATCTAGACAGTTGGGTTCTGGCTTGTCGTATAGGTCATGGAAACACAATGACAGAAAAACAAATGATGATCAGGCAGGACAATAATAAATATCCCAAAAGAAACATTCTTCTGGTTTCTCAAAGCATAGGTGTCTATAGGTCTCTTCATAGACTGCATATCTCATTTATCACTAGAAAGTTCAGGAAAGAAAACACACAGAGAAGTCTAATGATCCCGTCCTGTTCCTATTAATGTAGCTAAAATAGAAATATGAAAAACCTGTAGCTAAATATAAAATAAATGAAATTTAAGAATCATACGTATAAAACATAATCTTCCCAGTTAAACAAAGGACATAAAATTCTGTAATTTATGAACATATGAGCAGGGAGTTGATGCATTTGTGAAACAGAACGTCTTATCACCATTACTCAAGATTATACAACCTAATCTATATAACATGTTATGAGCATGAAATTGCCAAGATTTAAAATACAAGGTAAACTCTATTAAAATGAGAGGATAAAATAAAAGATACAAATTTAAAATAATACAGTATTGTGAAAATCAATAACTTAAGCTACAGAACACCATAAATAAGGCTAAAATGTCTCATAATGAAACTTAAAGTGTATTATATCACCCAGATACTCTGTTTTACATTGAAAATGTGGTTGATAGAGTTTAACTGGAAATGCAGGTGATTATGGACTGTAGGCTTAGAGCCTGCTATCAGACCCCTACATTTATAAAAAAAAAAAAAAGCAATAAATGACTTCTAGCTTGTAAAATTTTAATGGCATTATCTCATAAAACTCAATATTAAGTATTTGTTATAGCCTTTTGAGTAAAAGCACTACAAAAGTTCTTGGGGAGATGAACCTTAGAATCTTAACCCTTATCTTTCACCACGAGGAACTCATTCGTGGGCTGTTACACTTCACTCTGTGCCATTGTACTACATGTTGACTCTTTATTATCAGCCTGACTTAGATTTAGAAACATCTAAGCAGCATGCTTGTAAGTGCATTGGTGTGCATGTTTCCATAAGATTAACCAAGGGAGAACGACTCACACTGAGCACAGGTGGTACCGTCCCCTGGACTGAACACAAGACAGAATAAAATGAGAGGGGAAGCAGGGCGGGGATGTGCCTGCATCCCCTTCTCCACGATGTGAATTGCTTTGCTCTGTCACTCTATAGTGATAGACCGAATCCTCGGATAAAGGACTGAAATACATCCCTTCTGGTTTATGTTGCATATGTGGTATATTTTGTAAAAGTTATTGGAAAAGTAACTAAGGCACTCCTTCCAAAACACTGATGAATATATCAGACATACTATTAATCTAGTTATAAATATTTATATGTCTGAAATATATACTTGGTCTTAATTTTCTTTCTTCTCATTCATTTGAATTAAGATACAAATAATATTCACAAGTTACTCTCAAATCTCTCAAATGCATTGATTAACTCCTTACTGAAGTATCATAATTAATTCTACAAATTAATGATCAGTATAATAATAATTGGAAAAAACAAGATCATTTATTTCTATTTTTTCACTTTTATTGAAAATAGATTATTTTCGTACAGTATATACTGATTACAGTTTCCCTTCCCTCAACTTCTCCTAATTTATCCCCACCTTCCCACCCAACCAGATCCACTCCCTTTCTGTCTTTCATTAGAATAGAACAGGATTCACAAACTGCTAGTTCAGTTAAGGCTCCTGCCTGCCTAACTTCCCCATGTCTCACTCTCTCCAGGCCTGCCCACCCTATCCACAACCCTGTGTCCTCCTAATCACAATATCCCATATGTCAATGGGCCAGAGACTCCCTGCTTTACCAGGACAACACTGGCTGCCAGAATTCCAGGATTCAACTTGAGTGGAGACCTCATGCTCACCCAGAGGCCACAGGACCAGAAAACCAAAGAGGAAACAGAAGCCATGGGACAAACACCCATCCAGAAAAGACAAATTCAGAAATCAGCACCTAGACTTATAATAATACCAAACCCAGATGCCTAGAGACCAGCATAAGAACACAATAAACAATAGTCAAGGCAATATGTCACTACCAGAACACAGCTAATCTACTATAGCAATCTCTGAATATTCTAGTATATCTGAAGCACATGAAAAAGACCTTTAAACAGAATTTATGAAGATGATACAAATGTTTAAAAAAGAAGGGAAATAATTCCTGAAATAAAGCAAGGAAAACACAAACAAATAATTGGAAGAAATGAATAAATCCCTCAAAGAAAGCCAGGAAAGTGCAAACACAGTTGAAAAAAAAAACAAATAAAACTGTTCAAGAACTGAAAGTGGAAATAGAAGCAAAAAAAAAAAAATAAAACCCAAAAACAAAAAAACAAAAAACAAACAAACAAACAAAAAACACAGTCTGAGGGAATCCTGGAAATGAAAAAAATCTAGGTAAGTGTACAGAAACTATAGACACAAGTGTCACCAAAGGAATATAAGAGATGGAAGAGAGAATCTCAGGCATTGAAGATATGATAGAAGAAATAGATACTTTGGTCAAAGAAAATGTTAAATCTAAACAGTTCCTAGCAAAAGACATCCAGGAAATCTGGCACACTATGAAAAGTAGAAAAGTAAGAATAATGGGAATAGAAGAAGAAGTTTCCCTGTTCAAATGTCTAGAAAATATTTTCAAAACATTTAGAATAAAATTTTCCTAACCTAAAGAAAGAGATTCCTATAAAGGTACAATAAGCTTAAAAAAACCAAACAAAAAAACAAACAAACAAACAAAAAACCGCCAAATGGATTGTGCCAGGAAGTCCCCATGACATATAACAAACAAAATAGTAAACATTCACAACAAACAAAGAAAAAACAAAGATCAAATAACATGAAGGCAGACCTATTAGAATTTACACCTGATTTCTCAATAGAGACTCTAAAGTCCAGAAGGGTCTGGACAGATATCCTGAAGATTCTAAGAAAACAGAGATGCCAGCCCATGCTATACCCAGAAAACCAACAAAACTTTTAATCACCATAGAATTAGAAAACAAGATATTTCATAATAAAGTCAAATTTAAACAATCTCTATCTAAAAATATAGACTGACATAAGGTATTAGAAGGAAAACATCAACCCAAAAAGGTTAAGTGCACCTTGAAAACACAGAAAATAATCTCACATCAGCAAAACAAAAAGAAGGGAAGAACACGTGCACACAGACACACACACACACACACACACACACACACACACACACACACACACAAGCACCAACAACAACAGCAAAATCAATAATTAACAATCATTGGTCACTGATATCTCTGAATATCAGTGGACTCAACTCATCAATAAAAAGACAGACTAGTAGAATGAATGAGAAAACAGGATCCATCCTTCTTCTGCAAACAAGAAACACATCTGAATGTAAAATATAGACATGATCTCAGAGTAAAGAGATGAAAAATCAAAAAGAAAAGAAGAGCATATATACATGTATGTATACAAACATTACATATGTATGTTTGCATATATTTTCTTATGTATGTATGTATGTATGTATCTATCTATCTATCCCAAATCTGATTTGTAAGCTCATGCTTTGATGAAGTTTTATACACAATTATAACAATTTTAGCTGGAGAACATATCATAATTCCAAACCTATAACATATTTATAAACCCTGGGCCACATACATAATTTAGATCCATTCAAATGAACTGTTTCTTATCCTTAATTTATAAATTAAATTTATATGGAAAAATTCTAAGAGCCAGAGGGGAAATAGTGTTTTCCAGATGCAACAGAAGAGAGGCATATATGAACTCATAGAGGCTGTGGCAGCACACACAGTCCTGAACTATTTCTTTTTTTTTCCACATTTTTTATTTATTTTTCTATTATCAGCTTGATACAGTACAAATTCTTATCCAAATAGTGAAATGTTTGATTGAGGCTTGCCCAGTAATTGAGTAAAACCGAAACTTATTATAAGCCACAGTCATCCTAGGGTCCCCCTTGCTATACAGCCTTCCTGGTTTTGTGGGTTGCAGTTTGATTGTTCTTTGCTTTATATCTAGTATCTACTTATGAGTGAGTACATACCATGTTTGTCCTTCTGGGTCTGGGTTACCTCACTCAGGATGATTTTTTTCTAGTTCCATCCATTTGCCTGCAAATTTCATGCTGTCATTGTTTTTCTCTGCTGAGTAGTACTCCATTGTGTATATGTATCACATTTTCTTAATCCATTCTTCAGTTGACGGGGGCATCTAGGTTGTTTCCAGATTCTGGCTATTACAAATAGTGCTGCTATGAACGTAGTTGAGCATGTATCTTTGTGGTATGATTGAGCATTCCTTGGGTATATGCCCAAGAGTGGTATGGCTGGGTCTTGAAGTAGATGGATTCCCAATTTTCTGAGAAACCACCATACTGATTTCCACAGTGGTTGTACAACTTTGCATTCCCACCAACAGTGGAGGAGTTTTCCCTTTGCCTTGCATCCTCTCCAACATTGACTGTTATTAGTGTTTTTGATCATAACTATTCTGACAGGTAGGTGTAAGGTGGTATCTCGGAGGCATTTTGATTTGCATTTCTCTGATGACTATTTCAAACTAGACTGGGTCCTAGCACTCAGAGGGGGAAGTAGACACAGACTCTGATCCCAAAGCAATATCTCTAATTTACACATGCTTACAAAGGAAAAATTAGTTCTTTCCAATGGAGTCTCTCTGCATATATTGACCACACTTCATGGTAGGAGCCATTTCCAACAGTAGACGGTAAACACAAAATGAACTCAACAATATTTTGTATATATTTTGTCTCATATTGCTTTTTGCATACTTCATTTTAAACAGATTATTGGTGTCAAGATTTTCAATGATAGCATTATAATTTTGCATATATGGACCATGTTGATTTTCATTACATAAATGATTTCATTTAATGCTCTAGCATTAAAGTAATATATCAACTTTTTATTATGTGCCTGTGAAGAATGAGTTTAATGATACATTTATGTAGGCTAGCTGTAGGCTCCATAGTTTGTTTTATGGACCCCTGCACATAGCAGTTGATCTCATCAGTCTCCAATGTGCACAGTATTTTCTCTTTGTTCCAATCCACTCATGATTTGATTCCAAAAACCTTAACAAATTCCACTGGACACGCATCTTTACAACTGGTAAATACTCAGGAGATGTTTCTCAGATTTCTCTTCCTCTCTCTCCATTGATACTATGACTCATGAGTCCAAACACATTCTAGGTGCAGATTTCTAACTTCTGAGTCTTCTGCCTGGTCCTCTGTCTGTCAGACCTCACAGCCTGAAATTTCTTTTTCAACAGCATTTGAGTTACAATATTATGAAACTACTTTTAATATTTTAATTACTTATTTCACAATCCATTACATTTTCATAAAATTACCCAATTTATGATCCTTACATTTTTCTAAATATCTCTCTGTATAAGAAATATGTTAATACATTGACAGATTTCCTTTTAGTAGTAGCTAATATAGAACTTTGTATATAAAGGTCTGTCAATAAAACAAAATGCTACTTAATATCTAAACACATGTTAAGTCCCTAATCCTGTACTGAGTTTGCTCCTACTTCAGACGTCTGATATTATCATAAGTACCACAGGGACTTAATCTTTGTTTTCTGCCTGGTACTTTAATCACATTGGCCTCTCATAGACAGAGACCATGTTTTATTAACTTCCAGTAGCTGGGCAATTAGCTGACTGCATGCCCATTATCAGTGGCTGTATGAAAGTCTCAGGAAGTGAAGACATTCCAGAGAGCTTAAGAAAACCTGGGGCCTCTCCCTTTCCTATTTTTTTTCTCATATCTCACCTGATTCATAGTAGTCTTGTCTTCTCATAGCTCCAGGTATTGGCTTCTTGCAGGCATCTGGATTATCTTCTTCAAATTCCGAAATCTGAATTTCCTCTTTGTGTTTATATATGTCTTCACTTTTTATATATTCTTTACATTCTCAACTTTGAAATCTTAGATTAAGTTATCAGCTAATTATGTTCTGAGAATTACATAAGTAATTAAAATGAACTTTGACCATTTCTACCTCTCACATGTAACTCCCACTCCAACCCCTCCAGAGGCTTACCTCTTACCCCCCCTCTAAAATCTGTGCCCTCATCTGTCTTTCTGTCATCTATCTTTCTTTCTATCTATCTATCTATCTATCTATCTATCTATCTATCTATCTATCATCTATCTGTAACCTATTGAATTCAATTAGTGTTTTCCATATATACATGAGTGTATGGTTAGCTTACATTGGCCTTGTTCATGAAGAAAACTGTCTCTCAACTGTTCTTCAGTTAGGAGTGAGATGTTGTAAACACTTCACCTGTAGCTAACTGCTTTGATTTTGTGCAGATTTTCTGCAGGCAATTACAGCTGTAGAGAGTTCATGGGTGCAATACCCCTGTCATATTGAGAAGATTATATTTCAAAACAGCCTTTCTGATTGTTATTATAATCTTCCTGCCTTCTTGTCTTTGATGACCCTGAGTGTTGGTGGAATGAGGTATACTCTACATGTTCTGTTTAGGGATGGACATGCCACAATCACTTATTCCCTATAATTTGAGCTGTTGTGATTCTCTGTAATAGTCTCTACCTGATGCAAAGTTAAACTTCTGGCAAGGGTTGAACTCTGCATTAATTTGTGGGTATAGGGATAGCTATTTAGAAGCCAGTGAAATAGCATATTAATTTATAAAACTGTAGAAGTTGGTTCTTCCCTATGGTCTGTGAGCTCTCCAACCATGAGTTCCCTCCTATTGGATGGGCTTTAATGCAGTCAGACAACTGTGTATGCCTCCATTGCTTTTGAAGGCACCCTAGTCAGCTTGAGCATGGCAAATATGGCTCTGGTAGGCATTACCCTTCTCCTGCATTCCCTCTGCCTTTGCTAAAACCCATTAGATCACATTCCTGATCCTAACCACCAAGATCTATTTTCCCTTATTTGGCCACGTCCTCCTCCTGAGGCTGAGTATCGAGGTTCAGTTATCAAATAATTGAAGTCCAGTAATCAAAAGCCCCCTTTGGCTTGCCTAATTAACATACCCAATTAAAATTAAACACCTTATTCTAACACAGGATTTCCCCTTTTATCTTTATATACCACTATTTTCCATTTTCCTGTGGGCTGGGTCAGTCTCCTCTCTATCCAGAGGCAACCCTTTATCTCCCCAAGACAAATACCCCTGTCCCTCATTGCCTTCCCCTTCTTTTTCATTCTCTGTCTCCTGTTTTTATCATCTATTCCCTTCCCTTTGTCACTCTGGGGCAAATAAATCTCCTTTGTACTGAGAGCTTGATCTTTAAGGTCCTGTGCTGATACTATTGTCTTTCATCTTGGTTGGTTATGTCTTAACAGGACAGTTCTTATTGTAGTTTGCAGAGTTTACAGATGGGTAATGTGGTGATATTTTATTTGTGCAATCCAATAAAGTTTATCTGTGGATCAGAGAAAAAAACCAGCCATTATATTAAACATAGAAGTCAGGCAATGGTAGTACACACCTTTAATCCTATCATTTGGGAGGCAGGGATCTGTCTGGATCTCTGTGAGTTCAAGGCCACACTGGAAACAGAGCCAGGCATGGTGGCACATGCCTAATACAAGCACTAGTTAACCATAAGGGTTTGGAGGCCTGTACAGACAGACAAGAAGTGACAGAATTGGACAGGAAGAGGAAGTGATGTAGCTAGAGAGAGCAAATGAGATAGCAGAACAGAAAGGCATGTAGGTGTGTTTATACAGGAAGTAGGTCTCTTTGGAGACTGCAGTGTTGGTGAGGTGAGGTTAGCTTGTGACTTTTCCTATTCCTCTAGTCTCTCAGATTTTCACCCCTATATATGGCTCTGGGTTTTTATTTAATAATACCTTTTAAGATTAGTGTTACACTAACACTAAAAATTTTACAACTTTTACATTGTAAAAAAAAAAAAAAACTTTCTACTTGAGTAGCTTGAATAGTTAGTCATCAGGGAAGAAATTTCCAGGTCAATGCCAGTTGTATTTCTTCAAATCCTGTAACCAAAATGTGTGGTGCATCTTCAGCAGTGAGGTTGTACCCTTAAATCATGGTAAGCAGCCTAGAGCAATGGCAATGGTTTGTAATGTTTTACTTTTTTGGAAGAAAGTATTGGACCTCTCCATCAAAAATTTAAAGGGAAGCACTCTACACCTTGAGCTGTTTTCTGTTTGCTGGAATATGGCTGCTCAGGGGACCATCATCTGCCATGTAAGGTAATTCATGTGTGTGTGTATGTATGAAATTTCATTATCCATATACAGGTTTGTGGCACGTAGGTTGTTTTCAATTCCTACCTGTTGAGAACAGAGTCATATGTAACATGGAAGAGCTATCCTCTCTGTGGTAGGTTAGAGAGTCCTTTGGGTGTAGCTGTAGGAATCTCTGACACTGGATATTTTAAATTTCAGCAATTTCTTTCAGTGAAGTGTGGATACAATACACTATGTACATGCTTGGTTTCTAGAAGCCATATTTTTATTCTTATTATTCTGATAATAATGGGCATGCACAAGCCAGGTGGTGGTGGCATTCCTTTAATCTCAGCACTCAGGAGGCAGAGCCAGGTAGATCTCTGTGAGCTTGAATCCAGGCTGGTCTACAGAGTGAGATCCAGGACAGGCACCAAAACAACACAGAGAAACCCTGTCAGAAAAACCAAAATAATAATAATAACAATACGAATGTACAGGTGGTGAAGCTAAATGGCTTCAATCATGCATCACCACTGAATCAACAGTTTCATAACATCTACTTACCAAGCTCTATTCTTTCGCAGTTGTATTCTGGTCATTTTGTGGCAAAACTTTTTCTGTGGAGAAAAAGTTGCCCCAGATTGGGAGCCCACAGTAGACCAAACTATAGATCACTACCAAAGTCAACTTGGTGAACCAATGAGTTTTGTTGGGGTTATGTTGTTTTTCATTAAATTCAGTAGCTGCCCCTTAAGCCACCGCTGTCCTAATCAGCAATTGCAGCTCCACAGCTACCAGCAGTAGTTTGGCTCCACCGGCCATAGCCAGGCAGAAATTCTGCTCCCTCAGGCACATGCTCTATCACAGCTGCTAAAGGGAACTTTATCTAGATCTCCATTCCTCTAGAGAACTCAGGATTCAAAGGTTGAGGTAAAATGCTGATTGCTTAGAGAGGCTGAATAACAAGTAGCCAACCTTCTCTCCTAACGGATGTCTCCTGTAAAACAGGGTATCCTGCTATTCAACACTTAACAACCCTCACCACACATGGTTCCTCCCTACCATTCCTGACTCAGCCTCCTGACCACAGGCTAATTTTAATCAAACAAATGCAACTTGTCTTTGTCTTTGCATCATTAAACAAATATTCCACAGCATAAACAAATGTAACACATCTTAAATCAATATTCCACAACAGGGTTACTTAAAGGAATATGTTGAGAGGTTACTTACAGGAGCAGAAATGACTCACAAATAGCTGCATTGCCAAATCACAACTCAATATGGGTGACAACTCACAAAAGCTGGAAACCTGGAACCCACTGCACAACCTTCAGGCAGCTGAACAGGTTGGTGGCAGTCTGTACCAGGTCACCCTTCCAGGTGGTGCTTCTAGTTTCTGCTTCTTCTAGGCCGCTGGTCTGTTTTCAGTCTTCTTTTCAGTTTTGCTTGTCTTTTCAGTTTTGCTTGTCTACCAGTGATATTCAGCTTTATTGCTACTCTGGGCTGTAGGGCCCTAGTGAATCTGATCAGTTTTGGGAACTTCCTGAAGCTATTTTGAGCTGTTTATCTCCTGCTTAAGAAGCTTTCATGCAAGACCAAATGTTTCAATTTCAGAGGAAACTGTTATACAATACTGCTATAACCTTTATTACCTTTTTTCTTTGGAATTTGAGATTAAAACACAATCACAACATTCTCCCCTTGCCTTGCCATACTCTACACTCTCCCAAATGACCTTTTGCACTCTTCTTCATATTCATGGTCTCTTTCTTTATTTGCTGTTATTTATTTTTATTGCATGCATATGTGTATCTGTGGAATAGAGAGAAGTTTCTTGCCTGTGAAGCAATTGTGAGAATGAAGGTGACTCCAAGACCATCCAGTTGAAAGGTCATTTAACAGTGCACTCTTTAGTTTCTGCTACATGCATCAGACAGGACAAAGAGAAACCCAATAAAATTGCCATAAGTTGTTAATTCGGGTTTATAGATCCTTTGCTTTCAGCAATGTATCCAAAAGTCAATTCACATGGAAATACACTGTACTATCAATATGAAGTTCACAGAATATGACCCACTAGTTAATTCATAATAATGAATGCTTGTTTTAAAATGTACTGTGTTTTCAGTACATAATAAAATCTCACAAAAAGCTATTCCACGATAATAGAGTGATATTTCAAACTTGTAAACGAATTGTTTAAAAGTGAAGATAGCAATGTTCTGTAGAATTGGCTCTTAGATATTACCAATTAGCAAGTATTTTGACAAGGCTTCTGTTTCCAAGTGTTTTGGGATACAATTTGCTATATGCTTAAGAAATCCCTTTAGCATGATGAATTGAAACAGTACCCTTAGCCTGCACGTCTTTCCTTCTTTTAAAATTCATTTCATAAATTAACAGCAGTGGGTATATTGTGCGATCTAATTAGTTTTGGAGGTTGCTGTCAGTTTTGTTTTTGTACCAGTAGTGTAAAAACATGCCACATCTAGGAAGTAAGCTCTTTCTCATGTTTTGTAAAGAACATTATCAAACTCATAGTCTGTAAGCTGCATAATTTTAAAACAGCTTGACTCTTCTAAAGTCATTAGGGTACATTTAGTTCAGTAAATCAGTAATTCACTGCATTACAGGCACTGCTGGCTTAGTGTAGTTAGAACAGTGTAATTTACACTTGGGGAGTCATTCTTACACCTGGAAGGACCTGAGCCATTGCCTACTTAATTGACATGAGTTTTAAGATCGAGATGGAGCACCCTAATATTTACATGAAATGAAAATTGGGATTAAATTACCTCTTCAAGGTCAGAGAAAAATTAATCCATGAAAGAAAACCCAGAAATTTGTTCTCCTTGGTGAAATACTTGGATGAAATTGTTGCTTATGTCACTGTTCTGACATGAACCCCATGACCATTATTTTCGGCCATGTCTTGGTGCTACCTTTGAAAGACACAAGTTATTTCAGTTCCAGTTCAGGGGCTCTGAGGCCTGTTTCTCAAGTACATGGTGTCTTCAGCAATAGGAATTTACTTTCTGACTCTGGGGGTAGCCAAGAGTGATAACAATATGCCTATGTTTTCTGAGACTTTTTGTACAGCC
>CABHPP010149613.1:0-43313 GCA_902168425.1 Peromyscus attwateri
CTGTTCCCTTTGGATCTTCTGGCTTACCCCTGGCAGTCCTTCCGTTTGCACAGTGAGGAACGCCGTTCACATTGCTTGGGTGTGTGGCTGCTGAGGGCTGCTCCTTGCCTCCAATGTCTGGTCATGCTTCCTCCTTCCATGCAGCTTGAGCCCCTTATAGGGCTTTCCACTCCCTTCAAAGGCTTCCCAGGAAGGTCTTAACCTCCAGGCAAGAGGCCAGCACCATTTCAGGCACAACAGAGCCTCCATGTATTGAGCAGAACCTTTTAGTGCAGAAAAAACAGCCAAGTATCCTAGCTGGCTAACCCTTCCTGCCAGAATGATGGCCACCTCAAGTCCAGCAACCATCTCACCTCCCAGGCCTGAAAAATCAGGGTTTTCCCTTGTAGGGACTGCTCTAACTTGGCCAGCTCCTGTGGACCGGAAGTGATGGTTCACAACCTTGACCAGATCCAGTGGCAAGGCTATTAGACATGGCCTTCCCTGGTAGATGCTGGAGCGTGGCCCAAAGGCTTTGGACTTGCTTAGAAATCTAAGCTATCATAACACATCCATTACCATCAGCCTTAGGGAACAGGTGGGGACAGGGAGGGAAGATGGACTCGGTCGCTCCTAGTAGATACATCTTACTCTCCAAGCTGAGGGACACCAGGACTCCAAGGTGGCAACAGACCCACTTGCATCTGCTCTGTAGCTGTGGCAGCAGGTGACAGTGTAGCTAGAAGCACATATCTGGGGTGATTCTGCCGGTGTGAGCCTAAGGTGAACGATCTTGGCACAGGCCTTGGGGGGAGGCTGCACTACCTGGGACCCTGTATTCCTTTCTCAAACCTCGGTGTACTTCTCTTGACACATTTCTGACAGCAGAGCTGTGGGGGAGCCTCATCTGTCATAAAGAGCCCTCTGGGTCAGAGCAAATAGGAGTTCCAACTGAGCCCTTGGTCACTGGCTACCAACCAATGAGGCTTATCCTAGCTTCATCATGGCCAGTTCAGCCACCCACCCCAGGAGCCAAGGGTCGCCTCCCAGGAAAACCTCCCTCTGTACATCGCTGGGTCCCAAGTAGTACCCCTCCCCACAGGCTTCAGAGTCCCTCGGGCGTGTTTCTTAGAATGACTATTCACTCTACCTCACTGGGAAGAGTGGAGTCTGGCTGTTTGAGGGTGCTGCCATGTGGGGCCCAGATTAATGCTACATCTCTCTTTGCACCATGCGCGTCTCTAGGGTATGGCCAAGGAAGAGACGGAGCTGAGGTTCCGGCAGCTGACCATGGAGTACCAGGCGTTGCAGCGAGCCTATGCCTTGCTGCAGGAACAAGTTGGAGGGACCCTGGATGCAGAGCGAGAAGTTAAGGTCTAAATGACTTCTACTCTGCGACGTTCCAGCTCCCACTCAGCTCCTCCCCGCTTGTCCCCAAGGCTCTACAGGGACACTCCACTTGCTTAAACTTTTGAGCTAAGCTCCTTCTATCCCGCAGTTCCTGGGTCCTGGGTGTTAGCACTGAAGCCATTAAAAGCCAGGGTTCTGGAACCTGAGGTTGGATCAGTTTGAGCTAGGGGTGGAAATGGCATGGGTGGTGGCAGCGTAGATAGGGGTGAGGATCCTTGTCTCTGCTTACGGTTGTAGTCAGGGTACACAGGGCCTTCATCCTGTAAGATGGTGCCACCTTTGCAGCTTCTGAAGGCACAGAGAGAGGTTCAGGACTGTGTGGGAGTCAGGGTTTGTAGGCAGGGGCTGCAAAGCTCCTGTCTTTTTCATCAGTCAGCAGCACCCAGGCAACCCTGACCAGCAAGGCTGGTGGGTGGGGGAGGCGCTGTCTGCCAGCTATTGGAGGCAGTGAGGGCACCAAGTTTCAGGGAGGGACACAGGAAAGGGGATCCTCCTCACTCTTTCCAGAGGCAGCTGCCTTAGATATAGCTGGTGCAGTACTTATGGAGGCAGGCTGCTTCCTGGGGAGGTGGGGCTCTCCTGAGCAGACAGCTGTGAGGTCTTGGTCCTGGTTGGCCACGCTCTCTCTATTTACCCTGCAGGACAAAAGGCAATTCTACAACTTAGGGTTTTGGAAACACAGCACGACTACTTATCAATTAACTGGACTGAGGCAGAGTGCTCTGCAGCCTGCATCTCTAAGTCTGTCTGTCTGACTGTCTAGGCTGCTAGAGAAAATTTGATGTATTCTTCCTCCTTTCTTACAGACCCGTGAGCAGCTGCAAGCAGAAATCCAGAGAGCACAGACGCGGGTGGAGGACCTGGAGAAGGCGCTGGCTGAACAGGGGCAGGTGAGTTCCTCTGGTTGCTTGTGGGGTTAGTATCCTCTATCTGTACTTGGGGGTCCTGGGAGAGGCGTGGCCCTCAGTGGTTTCCAAGTTTCCTGTTCAAGAAGGATGGAGGGGGATGAGCACAAACCTACATAGGAATTATTCACTGCATGCTGCAAAGCTGAGCAGGTATAGTATGTTTCACAGTTTCTAATATCCAGGAGGGCTGTCCTAGCAAGCTGCGAGTGAAGCGACAATCTGTCTACCCATGGAACAAGGCATCTCCTTGGCTTGTCCACCATTGCTCTGAGCCAGGGCAGAACTTCAGGTCCCATGTTCCCTCACCATAGACATCAGATGCAAAAGTCGAAAGCTGCTCCTGGCTTAGCCCCGACCTGGGTTTCTGGGGACCCATCATCCCCCTGGAATCAAATGGCTCAAGGTGTTTGTTATCACTCCCTCATACCAGAACACCACTTCCAGAATCTCTGATCCCATGGAGGGATCTGTCCTCAGTGGCCATGCTCCCTTGGTCCTGTCCAACCCCAAATGCCAGGTGGCTCTCAATGTATTAACTGCTAATTGGACAGGCAGGAAGACACTCCATGATCAGTGTCCCAGAATTCAGTGCGATTGAACCTGTTGTTTCTTGACACACAGAACCCACTTGCCTCCATTCCCCGGCCACCATGCATGTAAGCCTGAACTGATAGTGTTCAAACCACATCATGCACAGCCTTCACAGACCAAGGCGTGGTCCTGGCCCAGTCATCACAGTTGGGTCTTGTCCCAGGTGGCTGCTGTTCTGTTGTTTGTATTAAAAAGAAAAAAGAAAAGAAAAGAAGAGAAGAGAAAAGAAAAGAAAAGAAAAATGACCAGGGAAGAGGGATACAAACAACATGTCCCAAGCCCCAATCCCTAACCCAGAAGCTATCTCCAATTGATAAGCACTTGCAAAGAAAAATTAGTTTTCTCCAACAGAGTCTCACTGGGTCTACAGACCACTCTCAAGGGCAGGCTGAATGCCTAGCAGTTGATGGTCAACACAAAACAAACTCAGTGGTATTGGAGGGGTTTTGTCTTAATGCTTTGTCTGGGCTTTTATTTTTTCCTTTTAGTTTTTTTTAACCTTGCAGGCCTTTTGATTGTATATTGTGGTCTCTTGTTTTATGTTTTTATAGGATTTCTGTGTGTGCAAATGTGTGTGTGTGTGTGTTTGTGTGTGTGTGTGTGTGTGTCCTCTGTAGCTCTGCGGTATTCTCCTGCAGGATATTCATGTCTGCATTTCAATTCCATTTTCAAGGACATGAAGTGGATCGAGGAGAAGCAAGCGCTGTATCGAAGGAATCAAGAGCTTGTAGAAAAGGTATGCCCCGCCTCCCAGGTGTGCATGCATCTGGCAAGATGCCTTTGCGCTCGTGGAGTATGTGGTCGACTTCGTGGGCTGGTGGTAGACTTGGGCACAAGTTCCAGGCCTTTCTGTGGTTCACCGTGTGGCAGCCCAAGGCAGCCCACTTCCTGGAAGAGGAAACCAGGACTGCTTCTTCCGGTCCAACAGAGCTGTGTCTGCAGCTATCGTGGTAATTCTGTTGTGCTGATGGGTAAGGACGGCTGGAGAAATCACTGGAACCATCCTGGTCAGAAGCCATGTGGCTCAGGGAACTTCTAGCAATGTTCACCATGACACTGAATGTCCTCAGAGTAGAGTCCCCAGATGAAGCTGGACTTTTGTTCCTGACTGTGCAACTCTAGTAGGGCAGTTCCTAGTTCCTAGCCCATAACCTTCAGCTATGGGCTCTCTTGGTTGTCTCTGCTAACTTAAAAAAAAAAAAAAAGTAAACTCCATTTCTCTGGCTGTGGCTTAATTGGCTGTAATATTTTATCTAATTAGAACAGGTCAGAGCTGGGTGGTGGTGGTGCACGCCTTTAATCCCAGCACTCGGGAGGCAGAGCCAGGCGGATCTCTGTGAGTTCGAGGCCAGCCTGGACTACAGAGTGAGTTCCAGGAAAGGCGCAAAGCTACACAAAGAAACCCTGTCTCAAAAAACCAAAAAAAAAAAAAAAAAAAAGAGGAAGATAAGAAACATGTAATAAGAGCCATTATTAGAGCTTTAGTGGCTGCCTGGTGCCAACACACCTTCCCCAAGGTGGACATGGACAGGAGAGGTGTGACTTCCACTTGTGGTACACACTAACACTCATACACACCCACACTTAAACACCTGTGGGCACACCCAAATGCTCAGGTCCATTTAAAAATCTGTGCTCTCCAGGGAACTGAAGAGATGACAGTCAGGAAAGAGCTTGCTGAGCAGGCAGGAGGACCCGAGTTCGGATCCAGCAATCATGTAAACCTGGGTGGAACGGCATATGTCTATATTCTCAGCACTGGGAGGGCCTCTGGGGCTTGATGGCCAGCTGAATCAGTGAATTCTAAATTTAAAGCTCTGTCTTAAAAAACAAAGCAGAGGGAGGTTGAAGGAGATGCTCTGTGTCGACGTCTGGCTTCCAGTGTACGCATGTAGATGTGCATATCAAACACAGGTATGAGCACATATGTGTACACACACACACACACACACACACACACACACACACACACCTGTGCTCTCCTCTGAATTTGATGAGCACAGAGTCGCAACCTGGCCCTGCAGGTGCTTTAAAGCTGCCGAATGCCCAGTACGAGAACTAGCACTGTGGAAGGATCTGGTGCAGACTGAATCGGCTCACTTACAGGATTTCCACCTTGCTGGCCTCCTGAGTATTAGAGCAGGCTTACGGGTCTCCAAGTTCAGTGCTGGGAGAGATGGCTATGGCTGCCTCCTCCACAGTGGACATCCTGTCTTCATGGAGCTGCTGAGGAGGTGAACCATGGGTGGCAGACACTGTGTACCTTTGGTTTTGGTTTTGTTTGTAGTGACAGTGATCAAACCCAGAGCCTTGTGCATGCCAGGCACATGCCCTGCCACTTAACACTGAGCTCCATACCAGCCCTTGTGTGTTCACTCTCAGGAAGACAGGACCCCACGTCAAGTTCACTTATCACTAGTGCTGTCTAAACACACCTGGATTATCCGCATCAAATCTAGAATGTGGCCAGGCAACCACACACCCATCCATTCCTCCCCTGGGCCGTGGACCAGCCTGAGCTCCAGGAATGGCACAGGGGACAACGTGTCCTCAATAGCTTCCTGCCTTCTCCATCTGTGTGGAGCAGTTCTCTGGGCAGCCCTGTGGTACTGGGCAAGTGCCCTGTTCTCACAGAGGCAAGCAGCTGTCCAGAAAGCCGGTCTATGTGTTCTCTGAAAGAATCAGATGTCTTCTCCTCTCCCCTACTTCCTATCCTTCAGATAAAACAAATGGAGACGGAGGAGGCCCGGCTGAAACACGAGGTCCAGGATGCAAAGGACCAGAATGAGCTGCTGGAATTCAGGATCCTGGAGCTTGAGGTAGGGTAGGCTATGGGGGTGAAGGGCACACAAGCTGGTGGGGCCACAGGGCGTGAGCTGGGATCCTCTTCTCAAACCTCTCAGCTCTTGTGATGAATAAAAACCCAAAGGCCACATGGGAAAGAAAAGAAGCCAGGTGGAGTCAAGTGTATACCTCCCAGGAAGGATGGGGCAGATGTGTAGAGTGCAGTCACTTGGGGTGGGGGTAAGGGGTAGCAAGCAAGAAACCAGCATTGTAAAGGAAAGGAAAGCAAACTAAAGCCTAGGACTGCTTCCAGACCTGTGACCTCAGCAAAGCACCGTGGCTGCGGCTGTACTGAGGTGACCAGTGGCAGGGACAGTGCCCAGGCCCTGGTGCAGCCCGGCAGACATTCATTCTTGTTTGGAGAAGCCTCTTGGTGGGGAGAGGTACCATACAGCGGTCAGGTGCCCTTCAACTTTGCTCTGCTGTCCCTGGTCTGTGCCCTCTGTTATGACCTACAGAGGAGGAAAGGCAGAGATCCCTGGGAGGTCAGGCTGGGTTCGAGAGGGTGGGTCATGTCACTGTGCCACCTTTCACTGTGAGGACAGATGGGCAGTATTGCTCACTAAGACTAGAGGAAGTTATTACACGGTGTGTCCTTAATGGACATTCCCACATAGCCCTGAGTCTTCCATCTCAGTCCAGGGGGCAGAAAGCCTGTTGGACACTGAGTCCAGATGGACCCCCTGCTCGGAGTCCTCCTATCCACCTCCCTGGGCACTGGAGGGCTATGAAACTGACTGGCTGTCTTCCTTGAGTCCTGGGCTCCTGTGTGCATCCTCTTTGTAAGGGCTAGGAATCCCACCCATGGTCATTTTGCCAGTCCCATGGGTGACTCTACCTGAGGTCGATCCTCTAAACCTCTTCACAGCCCCTGGAACTCAGGGATGAATGAGCAAGTGAACCCTGGGATGAGTCCCTGTAGGCCACATGGCCAGGGCTCCATAGAGACAGCATTCTACCATCTGGGGCAGCAAGCACACAGGACCAATCTTCTGGACAAGTCCATGAAGGTTTCTCCACTAGAGCCGAGTTTGGGAAACATCACCTTGACTCCCCAGTGGGTGGTCTTGGCCAGTGTTCTCCTGGTACCAGCTCAGCACCAGGAAGGGAGGAGATAGGGTGAGAACAGCTCTGCTCCTGCCACACCCAGCCTTCTTCTCTTGTCTCAGGAGAGGGAGAGGAAGTCACCTGCCATCAACTTCCACCATACGCCTTTTGTGGATGGGAAGAGCCCCCTGCAGGTGTATTGTGAGGCCGAAGGTGTAACGGTAAGACTCCCCTCCCTTCACCTTGCATGGCCCACCAAGCTGCCGCTCACATGTCGCCCTGTCCCTCTGTCTGCCTCCTAGGACATCCTGGTCACGGAGCTGATGAAGAAGCTAGATATCCTGGGGGATAACGCCGTAAGTGTATGTTGCTCTCCTGACTTGTGCATGCCTCTCCACGATGACCACCCCAGCCCAGCCCTCAGCCCAGGGGCCCCTGAAGCTCAGACCCATCATAGGCTACCCTGAGCAAAAACCCTTCCTGAGGGGAAGAGCCTGCTTAGAACGGCCCCCTGCATTTGGGAAAAGTCTGATCTTGGCTCATTGTGACTATACCCTTGGGGCCCAGTCTCCTGGTTCTTGCCACTTCTGGTCTTGGTCCCTTAGTGCCTGGACCCTCTTTGGATCATAGCTCTTCTGTGAGCACAGGGTATTGGTCCGGAGGAGTGTTGCTCATAGGCAACCCAGGATCATTGGGGTTCTCAGTTCTTCGATTTGAGGGTGGAAGCAGAGTCCATAGGTAATCTCCAAATCTCGTTGGGAGAAAAGTCCCAATTTCTGCAACAAACTTCTCAAAAGACTACTAATTATCAAGTGAACAGAGTAAATGCGAGCCTCCACTGCACCTCCTACCTGTCCTTCAATCCTCTGTGTCATCCTCTGTCCACACTCTACACACGCATACATATATCTTCCACTCCCTCATCTGTCTTCTCTCCAGCCACCCTGTGTAGTCATCTCCCCAACAGTTCCTTGTCCATCAATCTACCCTTTCAACCATCTTCTGTCCACCATACCCCACCCACCCACCTTTTATATATCCCCATCCATCCATCCTTCTATCCATTTATCATCTTAATTCCATCTGTCCATCCATCCTCCATCAGTCCTCCTTCTCTACTTCCCTGCACCTTCCCCTCTTCCCTCTGTTCACTCATCCTGCATCCACTTACCTATCTATTGTCCATGCATTATCACATATTTGTTGACCCCCCCTCCCCCCCATCTGTCGACCCCACCACCCCACCACCCCACCACCCCACCCCCGGCGTTGACAGGAGCCTTTCTCTTTATCCTTTCATTTCCTGGGAAGCAGTGAGGAGCAGAGCAGGGAGAAACACCTTCAGGGAGTTCCCTGATGGCCATGTCCACCCCTTAACCACTCTTGATAGTTCCTTTATAGCAAAGATGCTATTCAACAGCAGGGATAGCTGTGGTGCATTGTGCTCTGGGGTCTAGTCTTAGGTATAGGTTATGTCATGGATTCTAACTTCTGGTTTACACCTAGAGTAATTGAAGCCTCAGAGGTTTGCAGAGATGATTTAATGTCAGCTACAGTGATGGATCCAGCCAGTTCTGTGTCCAGGTTCTTCCTTACCCAGTTGCTTCTCACTTAAAAGTACCACTAGCTTGATTGCCCCAGGATCATCATATAGCCTCTGAGGTCACTGTCACAGACCACCAGGGCAGAGAAGGATGACAATTGGAGGGAACCTGGTCAGGTCTGACATGTAGAGACCCTGGCAGTTCCTGCCAATGGGTGAAGTTCTAACTGTAATTGTCACAATCCAACAATGTACTGTGAGAAGCCTGAGCTTATGAGTTCTGTCTGGAAGCATTCAGTGGCCCTGCTGATGAGGAACCAAGTGACTGTCACCTTCATAGCTAGGGTACATGAGTGCCATGGCTGCCGTCACCAGACATGCACATCTCCTACCTGCCTCAGGTTCGCCAGGAGCCAGGGTACCAGGGGCAGAGTAGAGAAACCAGTGGGGCCAGGACAGAAGCCCACCCTTCATTGCAGGTGGTGCAGCTCAAGCTGCTGCAGTCATCTTGCTGTCACCTGGACAAGAGAGGGCTGTAGACTGATCGAACAGTGTTCCCACAAAGCAGGGCATTAGGGCGTGACCTCCAGGGGTCAGAGGGTCAGACCGCATACCCAAAAATGGCACCAAGAGCACTTCAACCTGCTTTGATCCATCCAAGTAGATCCCTTCAATCACCTTGAAGCTACTCTGTTCAACCTCCCCAACGTTCATCGTCCTACCCAGCAGACAAAGCTATGGCCGTACAGCTCTGCTCTTAGGGGGAAGGAGCTTTTAGAAGCCTCTGAGGCTTCTAGAACAGGAGGAATGAAGAGGAGTAGGAGGGATGAGGAGAAGTGAGGGAGAATGAGGAATGGTAGAGATGAGGAGTCATGTGAGGGAGAAGAGTAGGGGAGAGAAATAAAGAACACTGATGCCCAGCACTGGTAGACAAGGCTCCCACTGTGCCCATCCCAGGCAGTGCAGCCACCTGCCTCCCTGCCTGCCGGAGCAATCACTTGTGAGGAACCCCTTCTGACTCGAAGATTGAGAAAAAGAAGGAGGTACCTGCCTTTAGGGAGCTCACCTTCTAGAGGGGAAGACCTAGTTTCTTGTGTGACTCAGTCATGGAAGTTCTAGGGGTGGAGTAGGGCTCCTGTTCCAGCCTTAGCTGCCCTTCCCTCCTGCTCCTCTTGGTGCATCTCACATGGGACCTGGGCAGCCAGATGCGATGTAGATGGCCGCCTTACTCTGAGTGTGTGGCTGGCCACATCCAGACAGGGACCCATTTGTCCCCAAAGTCAGACAAATCCTGCTCAGAAGGACCACCTGGAGGCCCTTTGGGGAAAAACATGAATGTAGAAAAAGGCAAAAGCAAACACACACATACAGAAGCTGGGACCATTCACAGCCATGGATCCTTGATTTTCACCATGGCTGCATGTGCATGATGCTGGCTTCAAGCCAAGATTGGGACAGGGCAGGCCAGAGGAACACTCACCAGCTGGTTAAGCTGCCCCAGCTGGTTCATTGAGACTTCGGATGTTCTGACAGTGAGAAGGTGATGTGGCTAGTAGCCCAGAGTGGACAAGGTGGGGGTAAAGGGCATCAGAGACGCAGAAGGATGGTTGAGTAAAAGTGCCTTTTAAGGGTTGGAGAGATGGTTAAGTGGTTAAGAGCACCAACTGCTCTTCCAGAGGTCCTGAGTTCAATTCCCAGCACCACATGGTGGCTCACAACCACTTGTAATGAGATCTGGTGCCCTCTTCTGGCCTGCAGGGACACATGCAGGCAGAATACTGTATACATAATAAATAAATAAATAAATAAATAAATAAATAAATAAATAAATAAAATAAAAGTGCCTTTTAAATATAGCCCCAGCCCCATGTCCATTCATCACCCCCAGTCACCCCGCACCTACTTCTGACACTGACTGTGTTCTGCTTTTGCACACAGAATCTGACCAATGAGGAGCAAGTGGTTGTCATTCAAGCCAGGACAGTCCTGACCTTGGCAGAAAAGGTAACAGAGATTCTGTGGATGTCTGGGAGGGGCTGGGCTCCTGTAGATAGATACTCTCCTTGGGAAGAGGGCCTTCAGGGCAGGGGCATGGTCGCCTAGGTCTTGTCTGTCTGGGGAAACTAGCCCACACAGGTCCAACAGCAATGCCATGTACCTCTGCAAGGGGAGATTCGGCCAAAAACTGGCCCAAATAGCTCTGTCTCCACCTCCTCCCACAGACACTGCCCAATGCAGACTCCACCCCTTCCTCCTCCCACAGACACTGCCCAGTGCAGACTCCGTCCCTTCCTCCTCCCACAGACACTGCCCAATTTCTGACTCCACCCCTTCCTCCTCCCACAGACACTGCCCCAGTGCTGACTCCCCCTCTCCCTCCTCCCCCACAGACACTGCCCAGTGCTGACTCCACCCCTTCCTCCTCCCACAGACACTGCCCAATGCTGACTCCACCCCTTCCTCCTCCCACAGACACTGCCCAGTGCTGACTCCCCCTTTCCCTCCTCCCACAGACACTGCCCCAGTGCTGACTCCCCCTCTCCCTCCTCCTCCCACAGACACTGCCCAGTGCTGACTCCACCTCTCCCTCCTCTCACAGACACTGCCCCAGTGATGGCCTCACCTCCATCTCCTCCCAGAGGTTGGAAGCTCCTTGAGCCTGTAAAACTGACAGTGTTCCTTGGTTCCCTGATCTAATTCTGTTTAGCCTCTCAGCCTCATCCTGGTCCTGCCCCCAGCCTAGACTTGCTTAGCAGGCCACTCTCAGCCCTTCCTCAGACCTCCAGCCATGCAGGAAAAGGAGATCCTGGTAAACAAAGATTTTAGGAAACAGGCCACCAAACTTCTGGCAGAGTTCTAAGATGCACCTGCTCCTGCTGCTCCCCAGGCCAATCTTTCCTCTTTTCCCAGGGAAGGCAGGAGTGGCAGACATCCTGAACATCAGGTGGCATGGGTCCTAGATCTGGGTGGAGCCCACAATAGCAGCCCAACCCTAACTCCCCTTTCTTAGTCAGGTCTCCCTGATCTTCCAGGCTATCTCCTTGGAGTTGGGTGGGAGGTGGTTGGCATTGATGTTCACATGGGAGGTGCTAGGAGTCACTATCACCTGTTCATTGTGTTTGTGTCCAGTGGCTCCAGAGGATTGAAGAGACAGAGTCAGCACTCCAGCGGAAAATGGTAGACCTGGAGAGCGAGAAGGTCAGTGGAATCTCCCAGAGTGCCCCTGAAACTGATGTCACCAGCTCTGAATGTCTGAGGCCAAGGCCTGGCCCTCTGTGTTTCAGGAGCTGTTCAGTAAGCAGAAAGGCTACCTGGATGAGGAGCTAGACTACAGGAAGCAGGCCTTGGACCAAGCCCACAAGGTGAGTGAGTGGAGGGGCAGACATCTGCCTGCTGATCCACCCAGTGAACATCTCAAAGGCCTGTGTAACCAGGCTCAAAACTTTTAGGAGGCATCAGGACTCAGTGTGGGGTCACTCTCTGCCTTTCTCAGTCTGAGTTCTGAGGACTTCAGCAAATACTTCAAGAGTGCAAGCACATAAGGACTCACATGGACACAGGCATGTTGGCACATTGAGAACTAATAGATACATTAATTTAGTTGATATGTCAATTAATGAGCACATAGTGCACTTAGGAATTAACTGGAGACAAATGAGTGTTCATAGGGAAACATCATTCTACTGGAGAATCCCCTTTTGTTCATCCGAAACTTGAAGAAATCCAAGTTTGGCCTGCTCTGTGTATCTGGTCATCCTTTGAGGACTCAGAACCTGAAGGGAATATCCCTATTTAAGGATAATATTGAAAGAGATGCTTCATGGTTACCTCTATTACTCTGTATTCTATTGCTATAACAAAAATACTGGAGACCACATAATATATAAAAAGAAGACAGGTCTATTTAGCTCACTGTTCTGGAGGCTGAAAGTCCAAAATTGGGCAACCACATCTGCTGGGCTCTAGTAAGGAATCTGCCTATATCCCAACATGGCATCGTGGTGGGGGTATGTGGAAGAGAGAGGTCACAGCAAGACAGGCAACCCGAGAGATTTGGAGGCCAGGGTAGCCCCTTTTATAGCAGCCAGAGGGATTTGGAGGCCAGGATAGCCCCTTTTATAGCAACCCACGTCTGAAGCCCTGAGAAGCACGCTGATTCCTTCTAAGGACAGTCCCCTGGTGACTAATGGTCTCCATAGGCTCTTGGAGGTTCTACCACCTTAGCTCCATTATGCTAGGAGCCCCACTTCTAGCACACAAACCCTCCAGAGACACGCTCAAGTGACTTCCAGAGCAGGCAGTACTTGTGTCTCCTCTGGTAAGCCAGTCCTTGCTGGCATCAGCTTGGGAGCCTAAGGAGTTCCACTGGAACATTTGTCAACCTTTCTGTTCCAAGGACACTGGACCCAATCAAGTGTTGAATCACAGCTGGTGTAACAGGGACACTTAGTGACCAGCTGCAGAGACCTCCTAGGGGAACCAAAGGCCACACCTATCCTTTTCCTGGGATTAGTTACACTTGTACAAGATTGCTAGCTTGTGGGTGGTGTCTTGTCCAATTGAGTATCCTTAAAGGTACAGAGGCTATGGTGGTAATTCCGGAAGAGCACCTAGTGGTCTAATGTGTGGTTGAGGGCAGGTGTGGAAGCTGGAACATGACAGAATGATCCTATGGTGATCTTAAGTGAGCAACAATCTATAGGTCCTGGGGTTATTCCCACATCATCTGCTTCTTGAGGCTGTATGTCAGATGGTAGTGACATTTACTCTAGGGCCATTGCTAGTTCAAGACACGGTCTACAGACTATAGACTAAAGGCAGGGAAAGTCCCTCCGATGATATAGGCTCATCCCCTAGTTTATCCTGAACTATAAACAAAGCCCATATTAAAGTTCTCACTAGCAGGAATATGTGAAACTTCTGCAATGTGTACTCTAAGCCACACATAATCACACTATTTTAAAAGGCTGGTGCTCAGGATCTGGGTCTGACCTTGTTGATAGAGTTGTCTCCTGAGGCTCTGCGGGGTGGGGGCGGGGTGGGGTGGGGTGAGGTTCCCTCCCCAGCACCAAACAAACAAACAAACATACAAACAGTGAAAGGGTGCAGTTCTGATCTCCCTAAAGTTCCATTTTCTCTGAGCAGCTGCTGAGGCAAAAACATAAGCACACTGTGGTACCAGGCCATCAGCGGGGAGTCCCGGCTGGTGTTCAGCCCCACCTCTTCTAGGGTGCCTGCTAGACAGGAAGTAGGGTGTTTGTGACACTTCAAGCCCTTCCCCCAGAGACCGCTGGGCACACTTCCTCCCCAGTAGCAACTCTGCTGAGAAGCAAAGCTGTCCACCCTGGAGAGGGTGAGCCCACTCCTGAAGACGGGGAGGGCTGATGCCTGTCTCCCATCCCCAGCACATCCTGGAGCTGGAAGCCATGTTGTATGATGCCCTGCAGCAGGAAGCCGGGGCCAAAGTGGCTGAGCTGCTGTCAGAAGAAGAGCGCGAGAAGCTCAAAGTGGCCGTGGAACAGTGGAAGCGCCAGGTCATGAGCGAGCTGCGAGAGCGCGATGCGCAGATCCTGAGGGAGCGCATGGAGCTGCTGCAGATTGCGCAGCAGGTGCCGACGACGCCGGCAGGGTGGGAGGAGAGGGTCAGCTGGGCTTCCCGAGACCCACATGTCTGTCCAACAGCTGTGTCCTCCAGCGGCCACCCCCTTCCATACTCAGTCCCTGCCCCTCCCTAACGAGCGCCTAGCCTAGCAGTTGTGTTGGTTGCTAAAGCCTTTGAGTGGTAGCTCTCCGTGGACTCCTGGCTTCCAGGTCTCCGATGTGACACTGTCCCCTGGTGGTGTGAGTGTGGTCTGTGGACAGCGGCTAACCAACCGTTACACAGCCCTGTTGTGTATAACAGTCTCAGCGTCTGCCTGTGGGGTTGGCCTGAAAGCAGCTGCTATGGACACAAGTCACACCAGACCATCCTAAACACACAAACAAGCTCAGACTGCAGACTGGATGCTTCTTTCCCGTGATGGTCAGTAGGCCATCGGACAGGGCTTGTCAACCAGTAGGATGTGCCTATACCCCTCTACTCATGGGCCCACCCTGGGCCCTTTTGGGCTCCAGGGTAGTCAGGGTTAGGAAGGTCACCCCTGTCCCTCTTGCTACATCACTGGACTGTCATCGACGGTCAGCTGCTTCCAAGGCCCCAGGCCTCAGCTGCAGAAGGAAGGTTCTTCTAGTTCGTAGCTCTGACTACTGGTTGCCTGTTGCTCTGTATAATGGCCCTGGGAAGGACGTAGGCTGACTCCTTGCTCTTCCATTTAAACACTATAGTTTCTGACCTGACCAGGTCAGAGGACATTGGTCCCATCACAGGAGAATGACTCTCACTCTATCTGAAGAGAAGTGGTGACCTGGGGACCAGAAGTGGCTCAAGGCTGGACCAACACAGTAGCTGCTTTGTGGGCTATTGTCCACCAAATAAGTGAGGGAAAACCTTGACCCTTTTATAACTGGTACCCTAATCCCCTGATTCTTGAATATCTTCCTTCTTTTAATGTTGCAGAGAATAAAAGAGTTAGAAGAAAGAATAGAAACTCAGAAGAGACAAATAAAGGAGCTGGAAGAAAAGGTAAAAAAAAAAAATTAATAGGGGAGGGCACAGCTGGAGGGTGGGGGTTGGGCTTGCCTGACATCTGTAGATAAAAGAACACAAGCTCAGGTCTCACTGCTGAGACCTGGCCTGCAAGGTAGCCCATGCAAAGCAGAGTGGAGGTGAACAGAAAACAACCCATCGGGCAGGAGCTGTGGGTACACTGTGCCGGAGCCAGGAGCCCCTCACACAGCCTAGTCCTGTAGCCTTTGCACTGCCTCAGTTTCCCCTCTGGATCCGTATGTTGGACCAGTGATCTAGGATCCTGTTCCATGCTGGTACCCTGGGTGGTGCAGAAGGGTTTAACCCTCCAGGTTCATCATGTTTGGCTGTCTAAAGATCAGATTCCTGAAAGATAGGCCACAATCCCCAAGAGCTGCTGTCAGGGCACAGGGATCTTTTGCTCCTGACCCCCAGATAGTGTCTCCAGGACCAGAGATGCTGGGGTGCCTGCTCAGGTGCTTTCTCTGGATGCTGCTGGCTCTGCAGCCTGGGGTGCAGGGCCTCTGCCCACTGGGATCAACAGACTCAGAGCTCCCCAGACCAAGTTGGAAAGCATGTGCCTAGAGACCCCTACCCACTGTAGGATGCTGTGCTTTCTTTTCTGTAGCCTGTGTGCTTTGGGGCCAGTTCCCAGGTTGCTGGAGTCTTGAGTCTTACGATTGTTCCTCCCTATGAATAGATCTCACCAAAGCGACAAGATGCAGAAGGTGGCCAGTGGGACCCACCTCCTGCCTTGTTCCTTCTGGGGAGAACAGGAGGCAGGGCTTGGGCGGGATGCCCTCTAGACCACCTCCTCACCAGCCTTAGCCATGGCCTGGGGGTGTTCTCTGCCTTCTGCAGACCAGTCCCTAGCAGCTGTCCATTTCAGCCAGCCCAGCCAGCCTCAGCAGTGACAAAAATTGCCATCAGTGGGGCATTTTGTTGCCACTGCCCAGGAGACCTCCCATAAATTCCTAGGTCTGCCATGAAGATAGGACCCCAGAGTCAAGCAGGCATATGCTTTGAAACAAGGACTACCTACAAACTCCAGGCCACATGGGCAAACATGCACACTGGGTGCCCAGCGAAGCCAGGAGGGGACACAATCTTGTTGTTCACCTGAGTTTCTAACACGACAATTCTGACCTGACAGTCTGAGGACATTGGTCACGGTGGAGCCCTGGGGAAAGACTTCCACTCTTCAGAGAGACTTGGTAAACTGGGGACAGCTAGGTGGCTCAAGGCTAGGCCAACATGCTAGCTACTCTATAGGCTACTCGCCCATCAAATAAATGCAAACCCCTGAGGTGGCAAAGTCTTCCCCAGACTGTATGCTTATTTCATTTTGTGTCTTAACCCAAGGGCACACGTTTGAATTACCACTAGAGCAACATTTAATGGCTGAATGTAATTGCTTGGTTTTTCTCCAAGTTAGTTTGGCCCCCACCCCAACCCAACCAATCCTTCAAGTCAAATCTATTCAGGGTATCAGTATACTTGGTTGTTTATAAAGGAGCCGCTACCAAAACTAGGCTGCTTGTACATGCTGGGTCCTGGGAGCATCTTCCTCTTCTGCTATGATTCTTGGCTCAGTGACTCTCCATAGACTCCTGGTCCTGGGAAGCTTGGCGTGCTGTGTGGGTGTGTGGAGCCCACAACTGAGCCTTAAATGATACCTAGTCCCCCAACGTTATTTGGGGTGGCATTGTCACCCTAAGCTTCGGGTTCTCACAAAGCCCCTTAAGCATGTCCTGTGCTGGCCTGCTCCTCCCAGCTGGCCATGGTCCCTCTCTGTCTATGATCACGGCTCGTTGCTTTACAGACACGCTACAAACTCTGATTTTTCTTTCTCTCTCCTTGTGTTTCTCCATCCTCCCCTTTCCTTTTCAGTTTTTATTTTTGTTCTTATTTTTCTCCCTAGCTTTCATTCTCTGGTCATAGCTGTTCTTGGCACCCTGAGCTGGTGAGTACTTGAGAGGCTGCCATTTCCTGGTGTCGGTCATGCTCCTTTTTCTGGGAGACAGCAACGGTTTCTGCAACCCAGCCAGATGCCCGCTGGCCCTCACAGAAGCAGAAAGGCCACTCCTGGGTCTTCCAGACGGCTCCTTGTAAAGCTCCCCTCCTTTCAGAAACCAAAAGCCCTTCTCGAGGCACTGGGTCCACAGGAGTATGGTATAAGGCGTGCTCGTGACCAGCACCCACTGCAGAAGTCAGTATCCACCAGGCAGCAGACGGTGGCTTCATGATTTTTCTGTGTCCGCTGTTGCTCAAGTCCCGTGTCCCCAAGTCACCGGGTCACCTACCGTCACAGGAATGGCACTAATGTGTAGAGTCACTGCTCTGCCTGCACACAAAGACCACACACCACACTTGGTCACCACTTTCTGCTCAGAGTGAGGACACTTGGGACTTGATGACATAAGTCAGGCCCCTAGCTCTGTTATCTAGAGGGTACGGAGAGATCTCTTTCAGGGGACCAGCAGTGACGTTTACTGCCCCTTCATCCCCTAAGTCCCATGCTTGTGTCTTTCTTCCAGCCCTCTGCAAAGGTGGACTTTTGTCCTCTAACAGGACCAGAGAGCAGCAGGTGCCAGAGAAAGCGTGGGAAATCGGGTCTGGACACTGACACCTCTGGAGGGTTTGGGCTCTGTCCCCTGCCCTGTGGAGGATGAGGGCTGAAGCCCTGTGAGCTACAGTCACTGTCCATTTGGGGCGAGCCAGGACAAGAACTTACCTTGCTGACTAGCGCTTCCCTAAGAGAGGCCCAGCCTCGGCTACTGGGTCCTGGCAACCTTCAGCCCAGAGAGTAGGCCTCATCCCAATCACAGCGATGTATAATGTTCCCTGCCATGCAGGGGGAAGAACTGCTCCTGTGCTGGAGCCCACACTGAACACCCCCCCCCCCTTGTTCCCATAGTGACCATCAGTACTCTTGGAAGAAGATCTCAGTACTGGCCAGACTTGCCCCTAATGGCAAGATGAAGGCTGTGGTCTCAGTGGTGACCTAGGAGGGTTCCCTGTTACACCCTGGGTGTCACACTGAAGTCACTCACTGTGGTCCTGAACACTTGCTGATGAACAGATTCCATGTCCAACCTTGTTCTGTCACATTGGTGTCTCTGTGAGGACAGATGAGTTACGCCCCCCGCCCCCCAACTGGCTTCCTCGCTTATCCCCAGACACAAAGGCTAGACCTAGCCTGGTCTGCTGGCCAGGAGCACAGTGGGAAGACGAGAGGAGAGGCCACAGAGTGGAGGCCCCTCCTGGCCTGGAAGACCCTCAGCCGGTGGGCCTAGCCTGAGAACTGTCGGTGGCAAGGGCAGGTGGTGATGTCAGCTGAAGATGGCGTCGTCCGGAGCCTGTGTACACAAGGAGCAGGGTCCAGGGGAGAAGGTGAAGAGAAGATGCACCCAAGGTTCCTCGGAACTTCAGAAGGCAGCCACCGTACAATGGCCTACAGGTAGGTGGCGGCATCTGTCCCCTGGGGACAGCCCTCCTTCCCACACTGTTCGGCAGCCTGCTACTTTTGCTTGGTTGAATGTGCCCTTTGAGATGTGGATGAGGTCTCCCCTGCCAGAGGAGGCTGGAGTGGCGATGAGGGCCAGTGGGTAATGGGCTGGGGGCTTCCAGTATCCATTTCCAGATGTAGCCCACAGATGTAGGGTCCTCGCCTTCCCTGTTCATGCTAACTCAGATGCCAGTACCCTCTGAGGAAGCAGCCGAGCTGCCATGGCTTCTGCACTCCAGCCCCACCCAGGTGCTAGCCAAACTTCTGAAGCAAAAGTTTCCTGTCTCATCTGAGGACTCATCTGTGCCTGTGGCTGGACCCCACACATAGTGGGGACTTCCCTCCCCAGTGCCGTGATTTCCCAAAGCTCAGATAAACACAGGGTACCTTCTTCCCCATCCCTACAGACAGGAAGCTCTTCCCTGAGACACAAGGTGCTCCATCCAGCCCAATCCCCATGGAAGATGGCAGAAGCAGCTATAGTGTGGGTTAAAAATCTCCATCCACTACACATACCATGGATTGAACCCAGGGCCTGGCACATTCAAGGAAACTCTCTACCCCTGAGCTATAGCCCTAACCTTCTTTTTTCCTTTTTATTTTCAGTGTCTCACTAAGTTGCCCAGAACTCATTCTGTACCCCAGGGGTTGAAATGGTGATCCCACTGACTCAGCCTTCTGAGTAACTGGGAGGACAACCCTAGCTATACTGTGTGTTTTGAATAGATACCCATGACGGGATGATCCCGTTGGCCCCAGGCCCTGTGACAAATCAGAAGAGCTTGCTCCCCTCTGGGCTGCATCAAGATTCTTGTGGGGAGAAGGTGACTGAGAACAGGTTTCCCAGAGGCACTTCGAGGCTCTTTGGAAATTGGGCAGACGCTGTTTGTATGTGTGTGTGTGTGTGTGTGTGTGTGTGTGTGTGTGTGTGTGTGTGTCTTGAGACAAGGAGGCCTGCCGCAGCAGATTTCATCCCCTGAGGGATGAAGCTTGCCCAGTTTAGGGAAGGGCACAGAAATTTCAGGTCCTCACACCCAGGGCTACCTTCAGGTTGCAGTGAGGCGTTTGGCTCCAGTATGGCCTAGTTCAGTGGAGACATCCCACCACCTAGGACTGTATTGTGGTTTCCTTATAAGGAGTCCTGGTGAGGTCGCTTGTCCTGACACTGATAAAGCATAGCCTAGAGCTTTCCAGAGAACATGGAAGAACCTGTTGCTGAGCACAGGGGACAGGGAATGTATGGAGGCAGGGATGGGAGCTGTAGACACATCATACATGGAGACCCAGCACATGCCCCAGGGTGGTAGAGGCTAGCTCTCTTTCCATCTACAATAAAAGAGAAATCCCATATAGCCAATGAGTGTTTTCTCCTGTGTACATATTCCTCCTTATGAGTGCCCACCTCATCTGGCACTCATAATAAGAAACACAGAGCCAAATAAATACACAGCCAAAGAGATCAGAGCAATAGCCACAACTAACTTTAACTTACCACCAGCGGTAGCTTCCCCAGAGAGAGAGCTTCCTCCTGTCTGACTTGTCTTTTTATTGCCTTTCTGTTCTGCCTTCTCATTGGCTCTAAGCCCAGCCACATGATTTCCTCATCGCTGCCTGTCTATACAGACCTCCAGGTCTATGGTTGGTACTGGGATTAAAGGTTCATATCACCATGCTTGGCTGTGTCCTTGACCACACGAGACTCTGCCTGCCATGTGATCAGATTAAGGGCATGGGCTACCACTGCCAGACTCGGCGTATGGCTCGCTTTGACCTCTGATGTCCAGGCAACTTTATTTATTAACATACAAATAAAATCACATTTCAGCACAAATAAAATATCACCATAGGCTCAGCACCTGTGTGTTAGCCTTGTGTCCATCTCTCCCACACATCTTTCCACTCTGGGAGGCCCTGTAGGCTGGGCTCTCTATGCTGAGCCTCTCTTCCACAACAAGTGTGTCTATGATTCAGTAAGACTGTGGAGAGCAAGCTGACTCTTGTGAACCACTCAGCAAGATGGTCTTCCCACCAAGCCTCTTCCTAAGGCTGTGGGTGTGTCCCCTTGTGGGGCTGTGCAGAAGAATTCCAGGAGACAACCTTGTTCTGGAAAGCATGAGATTGTGAGACCTGTCTGTTCAGCAGGGTGGTAGGAGACTTTTACTCCTATTTCACATCACACTCGGGTGCATGTTCTTACAAGCATGCCTTATATAAGTCCCTGGTCTTCAGTGTGGGCCAGGCCTCCTGTGCAGGGCAGTATGTGGTCTCTAGTGTCTGTAGACACAGTCAGAGAGCTGTCTGTCACAGAGGCTTGTTCTAGAAGGGAGCAGTAGGCTGCCTGGCTCAGTGCTGCAGGAAATGCCAATATGAGCCACACGGGGGCGCTCCAACCAAGCAAGCCCTGCATGACAGCAAGGGTTTAGGCTGCAGAGGCTCAGGACCCCGCTGTGTGCCTTTTGTACCCAACCCCACTCTGCTACTGTGGAGTTTTTCCACTTGCTTGGCAGGAACAATCCCAGTCTCAGATCATCTCGTGCCTGACCTCAAAGGTTACCAGAAGCTAGGTGAAGGACAGTAGACACAGGTCAGCTCAGTACTGGCTTCCGGTGGAAACAGTCCTAAATTCCTGGAGGTGCCCCTAGGTGGCAGGGCGTGCCTGTCCCATCGGTTGCAACCATTCCTATGCTTGTGGGCAAGTGGGCCTCTAGGGTTTGCAGTTACTGCACCCTAAGTCTGAACAGTTCCCACATGACGGATATATTAGAATTTCTATTGCTGTGATAAACAACGTGACTAAAAGCAACTTGGGAGGGAAGGGTTTATTTCATGTAGTCTCTCATCCAGGGAAGTCAGGGCAGGAACTCAAGCAGGGCAGGAATCTGGAGGCAGGAATGGACACAGAGGCCATGGAAGAGTTTATTAGCTCAATCCTCCTGGCTTGCTAAACCTTTCTGTATTTTCCCTCCCTCCCTCCCTCCCTCCCTCCCTCCCTCCCTCCCTTCCTTCCTTCCTTCCTCCTCCCCCTCCTCCTCCTCCTTTTCCTTTTTTTAATGTGCATAAATGTTTTACCTCTCTCTCTATATATATATATGTGTGTGTGTGTGTGTGTGTGTGTGTGTGTGTGTGTGTGTGCGCGCGCGCACGCGCGCACAAACACACAAAAAGTGCATACTGATGCTCTCAGGACCAGAAGGTGTTGCATCCCTGGAACTGTAGTAATGGATAGTTGTAAACCACCATGTAGGTGCTGAGATCTGGGGTCCTCTGGAAAAGCAGCCAGTGCTCTTGACCACTGAGCCATTTCTCCAGTCCCCAGCATACTTTCTTATATGTCCCAGGACCACCTGCCTAAGGGTGGCGCCATCCACAATGATCTGGGCCTCCCACATCAATCATTGATTGAGAAAATGTCCCACAGGCTGGCTTACAGGCCAATCTGATGCAGGCATTTCCTCCATTGTGGTTCCCTCTGCTCAAATAACTCTAGCTTGTGTCAAGTTGACAAAAAACAGAACCAGGACAGAGGTAAAGCAGGACCATGGGAGGAGTTCTGGGGGCCATAGGCAGGGCCAGCCCCCTCAGAGATGCTTCTCTCCATCTGGACATTAATAGACCCATCTGGACATAATAGACACCGCCATTAATAGGCGGTGTATTAATTATGTTTGTGTTGCTGTGACCAAAATAACCTGATTGGAACAGCTTCCAGGTTCCAGAGGTCTCAGTCCGTTGTGGCTGGATCTAGGGTTTCTGGGACCGTGATGAGGCATAGATCCTGTTGGCAGAGCTACTCATCTCAGATCAGACAAGAAGCAGTAAGGAAGGGGGGCAGGAGGAGAATAGGGGCAAGATGTTTCCAAGGGCCCATCCCCTATGACCTACTTCCTCCAGCTGAGACCCACCTCCTGAAGATTCTAGACCCTCTCAAAAAAGCGCCACCAACCAGGTGTGATGGCATAGACCCGTAATTCCAGCACTTGGAAGGCTGAGGCAGGAGAATCGTGAGTTTCAGCTTAGACTGGGCTACATAGTGAGACTGTATTTCAAAACAAACCAACAACAACAACAAACAAAACAAACAAACAAACAAAAAGAATGCTACTAGCTAGTGCTCAAGCATGATTGACAACATGAATTTGTGGGGATATTTTGTGTTCAAACTATAGCTATCAGTGCCCCCCTCCCCCAAAAGCACTTTGTGAGTCTGGGCTCAACTCAGACCATCTCCTGCTCCCTGGAGAGTAAAGTCGGAGTGGTCAAGGTGGAGGGAAGGAGAGTGAGAAGTTGGGGTGCCAGCATGCTAGCGAGCGGCCTAGGAGCCAGAGCCACAGGGTCTCTGAAGCTGGCTGGATTACCTGCCTATTATACAACAAATGGAACCAGGGATCTTGGAGAAGGGACCGATTCCAAGCGTGGTGCAGGGACAAGCAAACGTCTCGTCATTCTCCCGGATCAGAGAGAGCGGCTGCTCAGACACGACTGGTAAGGAAAGGTGCATGAAACTGCAGTGCAATACTCTAGTGCCTGCAGAAGTGCTAGCTCTGCGGGTTCAACAAGGGACAGTCACCCCAGGCCCGCACCTCGGGGGAGACAGAAACAAGCAGCAGCCAGAAACCTGCCCAGCAGCTCCCAGAGCCGGCTGTATGGACCAGAGTGGGAAGAGGAGAAGAGCTCTGAGGCTCCAAGTGAGGAGGCCGGGAGCTGGCTGTGGGTATGACCACCATGACAGCCCCTTACTCTATCCGAGGCCGCAGCACTAGGGTCCTCGTCTCTGGTTGTCAGTCCAGCCTATTTGTGAGGATTCTGTGCCATAATCGCAGCTCCTGGCACAGGACTCCTACCCATGGGCCAGGAAAGCCTGAGATCCCTCTTGCCTGAGGACTACAAAGCCAAGGTTCTGTGTCTGTTTCTGTCCCAGATGCAGCTCTGGGGACTGCTGGTTGATGTATGTTTGGCACAGTAAATGCAGTGACGGAACTTCACCTGCTTTCTGACTAAGCATCACCATTCACCCTGATGAGCTTTCAAAGAGCTCTTATTTTGAGATGATTTTCAGATATAAAATTGCAAAAACAGCTGTAGAGAAGTTTTGTTGCTTTAATTTTTAAATTACGTGTGTGTGTGTGTGTGTGTGTGTGTGTGTGTGTGTGTGTGTGCATACTCTTCATGCCATGGCACTATATGGAGGCCACAGGTCAACTTGCAAGCTAAAGCTCTCTCCTCTCATTCGGGTATGAGGTAGGAAGTGAACTCAGGCCATCAGGCTTGGGAGCAAGCGTCTTCACCTGCTGAGTCATCTCGCCCACTCTGTTTCGTTTTCTATGCAGTTCAGACTGGTCTGGAACTCACTATCCTTTTGCCTCTGCCTTCCGAGTGCTGGGATAACAGGTGTTCATTGTGATATCTGGCTGGGGGAGTCCTCGGGCGCCCTTTGCCTGGCTTCTCTTGATGTTAATAGCATGCATAATCATCTTAAGGCATGTTCCAAAGAACCAGTCCACAGACTGACTCCAGCTCTGACAGTTTTCCTCTGGCAAGAGATGTTCTGTTCCTGGACCCCAGGCTGTATCAGTCATCATCTCTCTCCACTCAGAGGTATCAGTTCTCAGTGTTTCCTCGTCATGTCTGACATGACACGCTGATATTAACATGTGGGTTATTTTGTAGTGTCCCTAGGTATGATCTACCTTGTGCTTTCTCATGGCCAGCTTGAGGGAAGCATACTGCACCCTAAGAACCCTCATGTACCAAACAGGGGTGCCAGGGGGCAGCATGTTGAATCGTGTGTCTTAGTATTGATGCTAAGGTGGGATCCCTGGGTGAGATTTGCACACAGTGGGCAGAGGGCAGTGGCACAGTACAGACATGCTTTTTCTCCCCAAGCTCTTGGTCCCCTCCAGTGAGTTTTCCCGTGTTCTTGTGGGAACGTTGTGTCTATTCTTTCTGCAGGTTCCAGGCCAATCACATCACTTATTTTCTAGAACCTCAAGTATTCTTTCAGGTTGACACTTGTCCTGGTCCCATGTCCCTTCCTTACTTATGCACTTTCTGTTACCATGAGGTACTACTCCAGGCTCGTCTTACATTGTCCCTGGGCTAGGCCTGAGGTCCACCCCTTCTCCAAGGAGTGCTGGGCCCCTGTTGGAGAATATGGTTAAGAAAGCAAGATCTCTAGGTCTGGGTGTCCTTGCTGCTGGGTGGCTTCATTCTCCAGTTTCTCTTGGGCAGAGCATGCGTCTTAGTCACTGTTCTAGGGCTGCGAAGAGACACCAGGACCAAGGCAACTCTTTAAAAAGAAAGCATTTGATTGGAGGCTGGCTTACAGTTTCAGAGGGTTAGTCCATTTTCATCATGGCAGGGAGCATATCTGTGTGTTAAACTATGGAGACTTACCTATCTACTATCTATCTATCTGTCTGTCTGTCTATCTGTCTATCATCTGTTTACATATCATCTATCCATCAGCTACTTATCTGTCACTTTATTTTCATCCATTTTTATATCCCTCCATTATTATCTACATACTTCTACCTCTCCATCTATCCTCTCTCAGCTGCTATTATAATACCATGCATTCAGAACTACACCCCCAGATTCAGACCAGTGATGCCAGATTGGCTCTAACCTCATTCTTTTCTTGTTTCCGACCTCCTGCTTTGACAGTGGTGGGGCTCTTCCCTCCACAGTGCACTTGTTTATTATTCAGTTCTGGTATATCTAAAGTCATCTCAGAATCACCAAGACACAACTTCTTTACTGAGAATGCAGCACGTGTATAGTTCTGGTTGTCCTTGGTCTTACCGTGCCTAGACCAAATGTTTTTCTCCAAAACAATTAGCTTAGTCAGAGTTACTGTTGCTGTGATGAAACACCATGATCAAAGCAACCTGGGGAGGAAAAGCATTTATTTGGCTTCCACTTTCACATCACAGTTTATCACCACAGAACGTCAGGTTAGGAACTCAAGCATGGCAGAAACCTGGAGGCAGGAGCTGATGCAGAGGCCATGGAGGGGTGCTGCTTACTGACTTGCTCCTCAAGGCTTGCTCAGCCTGCTTTCACATGGAACCCAGGAACACCAGCCCAGGAATGGCACCACCCACGGTGGGCTGGGCCCTTCCCCAAGGATCACTAAGCAAATGCCCTCCAGGCTTGCTACAGTCTTATCTTATAAAGGCATTTCCTCGCCTGAGGCTCCCTCTCCGATGACACTAGCGTGTGCCAAGTTGACATAAGACCAGCCAGCACATTGACTTAGGGAGTCCTTCTCTCTTGTCCCTCTCCAGGACAGTTATGCTCTGTCCCTAACAACTGAGGTCCTGTGTCACGGCCTGCATTCTCTTTATCCCACATTCTGATTTTTTTTTTTTTAATTTCACGTGTAATAGTGTTTACTGTTTATGATGTGTAGCGTTCTCTGGGTTTTGACCCATGCGTGACACATTATCACCATCTTGACAAACAGACTCCTCCTTAACTCTTTGTATTGAGCCCCTCAGCCCATCCAGGTAGGCCCGGGCTGTTTCCTCCTTCAGTGTTGCCATCTCAAGCCTTAGAAGTGGAATCACACAATCTCCAGCGCTGGAACCGGCTTTCCTCGGCGTTGTTGGGTGGCTGACCAGTGCATCCCTTTTCATGTTGGAGCATCAGGGCTGCTTCTAGCCCGGGGCAGTTATGAGCAGAGCTGCCATGGTGCTGTGTGCAGGTCTTCAGGAGTGGGATCCTTCCTTCTTCTTGGGTCAGTACCTGTGACGGGGCTTCTGTGTTGCCTGGACTGACATATTTAATTTTATAAGAAACTGTCCGATGCTGCTGGGTACCACAGTTTGTGTTCCCACCAGCAACGCGGGAGAGCACGCTGTTACTCTGGAGGCTTTGTCTGTGTTGAGTGTCTTTGTTTGTGTTTGTTTTTTGAGACAGGGTTTCTCTGTGTAACAGCCCTAGCTGCCCTGGAACTAGCTCTGTAGACTAGGCTGGCCTCGAACTCACAGAGATTCACCTTCCTCTGTCTCCCAAGTGCTGCGATTAAAGGCCTGTGCCACCACCACCCAGCTCGAGTGTCTTTTTGTGTTGACTTTTCCATCCATGTATTTTCTTTGGCAACATTTCTATTATTATTATTTCACCGATTTTTGAAATGGGTTGTTGTTATATTCTCCTAATATACTGTTTTAAGTTCTTTTTTCCATATAGTCTAGACACATTTGTTTATCAGATATATGTATAAAATTCAAAGACATTTCCTCATGTCTTTTTTTTCCCCACAAGTCTTTATTGGGAGATGGCTCATTTGATAAAGTGCTTGCCATGCAAACAGAGCTTGAGCTTGATTCCCAGAATTCACATTTAAAAAAAAAAAAAAAAAAGCCAATCATTGGTACATGCTTGTACCCTCAGTGTTTGGTGGGGGTGGGGGTGGGGTAGAGACAGCTGGATCCCTGCCTACTCAGCCCAGCTCACTTGGCAAGTTTCAGGTCAATGAAAGAAGTCATCTCAAAAATAAAACTGGATGGCGCCTGAGGAATAACTCTGGAGGTTGTCTTCCAATCTTCCTCACACATGTGTGCGTACATGTACACCTGCACACCTGCACACACATGCATGCACACAAATAAGAAAGAGCCTTGCTATGAAGTCCAGACACTCATTGTGTAGCCCAGGCTAGCCTCAAACTCACAGCATTTCTCTTGCCTCAGCCTCCTGTGCTGGTATCACGGGTGTTAGCCAGCCTGCCTACCCAGTCCTTTGTCTCTCTTGAGTCTCTTGAGAGCGTGTTGTATAGAGCTTGTAATTTTGATGAAGTCTAATTTATCAACAGGGACCAGGCAGACTGCTCAGCGGGTAAAATGCTTAACGTGCAAACATGAGTGAATGAAAAAAGGAAATAAAAAAGAAAACACGACTGCTCCTAGGCATGGCGGAGGAGACGGTCTGTTGTAGATATGCTACAGGAGAGCACAGCTAGAGGCAGAGACAAGGACATCTAGGAGAATCCAGGGTGGTTGTGACCAGACTGAGCGGTGCCATGTGGGGAGAGGGGGAGGGGAAGGGACAGGGGAGAGAGGAGAGCCTTGTGCAGCAGCCAGGAGACCCGGATGTACAAAGAGACAAAAAAGAGCAGGAAACCAAAATGGTTGGATTATATCGGGAAGAGCAGCCCAGCCCCTGGGCTGGAGAAGTTCAGAGTAGGGCCAGGGTATGCCAGCCAGGAGGGTCCTGTAACCTGTAACCAATAGGGACTGAGGGATGCTGGGACCCCCTGGCAGCCAGATCTGCTTTGATGTGTTAAATAGACACCTCAGCCTTTTGTTCTGGTTTGAAACCTGCGGATGAAGACTGGAGTTTCTAGGCCCGACTCCCACATAAATCCTGGGTTGGTGTGACAACCTGCTTCTAACCTCTCAGATGGAAGTCAGAGACAGGACCCCCAGAGCAAGTTGACAGCTAGACTGTCTGAATCAGGGAGCCCAGGTTCAATTAGAGACCCTTCCGCACGTAAAGTAGACGGTGATGGAGGAAGAACCAGATGCCAGCCTCTGGCCTCCACCTACATGCACACACATGTGTGCCCACATGCATATAAACATGCGTGGGCACACACATACATACACAAACAAAAAAGTATCAACATTTTTATAGTGAACTTTTTGGTGTGGGGGCAAAGAAAATACTGACTTGTTCTAAGACACAGATATTTCCTTCAAAATGTCTGATTCCTTTTGTGTTGGAGGCACTGTGAAGGTAGTTCAATTTTCAGGGGTAGCCTTGTTCCCTGAACCCCTTATAGGGAGCTCCTCCCTTCCCTGATTAGCCCTCCTGCTAAGCTGGAATAAGCCCCCATTTGGTGGTACATCCCACCTGGAGTGCCCCTGCTCTGTGCCCACACTAGGGTACAGACAGGATATGGCTGCTGGTGGTATCTTCCCTGTTGGTCCCATTTGATCCTGAGGGCTGGGGCTGGATCTCCAGGGACTGTATTCCTTCCAGCTCCGGGTCTGGAAGCTCACGGAGTGTGAGATTAACTGTCAGCAGCCTCAGATTTACAGCTCCTCATGAAGTCCGCGCCCGAATGTCAATGAGCAAGCCCTTCTGAGCACAGTCTCAGGCTGTTCCCGATGTGCTGTGGCCCAGGCCAGCCAGAAGTGATGGTGTTGATCTTCAATCCAGGGATAAACTGTTCTTCTCAGAATACACCCATAGTCCATGAGCATTGTGCAGACATAGAGTAAAAAAAATTGTATATGTGTAATATTCTCCATTTTAACCCAAGGAATGTATCTTCTTACTGACTTGGTCTACATCATTCAGAAATAAAAAGGTATAGTGGTATAGCAATGGTTCCCTAGGTGTGAACACTGAGTTTGAGGCTGACCCCTCCTAGGGCAGTTGCTATATTTGAAAAGATTTCCTCTAGCCTTTCCTAAGGAGCATCTAATCCTTGCCTGGCTCTAAGTCTGTTAGACTGCCCCACCCTGCTACTGGAGCCTGCCACACAGTAGCCACAGGATCTAATCAGTTCTTGCTGTTGGGCCCTTTCATATTTGTGACCTCCGTGGGGCCATTACATACAACCAACACCCAGCTCTGACACGTGGCCTAATCGGGCCCTTCCCCCATAGAGCTTTGCAGGGGACGCTGGTGCTGCTAAAGGTAGCTGTCATTGGTTCTCAGGTCTTTGTGAAGGACCCAGTGCATGTAGGTTTTGCATGTCACATCATTGTGCTGAAATTCACCCAGAAACATCCCTAGACGTGGATAACTCCCTCCCTGCCGGATGTTACCTCTCACCAGTGGACCTGCATGCAGTTTACCTGTGAGTGGTCCTTCTGAGGTGTTCTTGCGTGTGTGTGTGTGTGTGTGTGTGTGTGTGTGTGTGTGTGTGTGTGTGTGTTGTTTCTGGGTACCCACTGAGGAGTAAGATGCTGGGTCAGGTGACACCGATATCCACCTCAAGGAAGTACTCCAGACCCCTTTCCAATTCGTCCCAACTGCAATACTTTTATTTGTGCTCTGCCTTTAAAATCTTTGTTTTTCCTGGCAAAGATGTTTCTCAAATGTTCCTGGGTGTGTTGCACAAACTCCCAGACCCGACTGGAACAACCGCTGGGAAATTGAGGGCGTCCCCTCCCCCTTACCGCTCCATTGTCTAATTCACTCTTTTCCTCCGGAGCTTTCGCCTGGGGGACAGCTGCCGCCCGCCCGCCTGCCCGTCTATAACGTGACCATCTTGGTCTGCACAATAATGGATCCTTTCATGGCAGGACTGTGAGGCCATTAATAAGAGACGTCATTGCTAGAGAGGTCAGTGTCAGAAACGTAAGCAGGACACCCCCACTGTCAGCTGAGAGCAGCTGCTGGCAGCCAGGACAGGAGAAGAGTCCAAGAACCAATAGGAAGCAGGTGAAAAGTGCTCACACCTGCGTGTGCCTTGAAGGGATACAAGGGTAAGTGCTCATGTATTTGATTATGTGTGTGCACCTGCACGTAAGTGCCTGTGCATTTGGTCGTGTGTGTGCACACCCACCCACTGGGTTAGTTGTATCTAGTCAGGCAAAGGGAGGCAGAGCAATGTGCTCAGTCAGGAGTATAGGCAGAGCCTTGAGTAGCACTGGCCTTAGCCTATCTGTCCACCATGAACAAAGCCCTGGAAGTGTCTAGCCTGGCCCAATCCCTGAAATTACTCCTTGCCTTTACCCTGGCATGGCGTCTCACTTTTAACAGTTCTCTAAGAGCTGAGGTGGAGCCCCTGGGTAGGAACAGGCCAGTGCTCCGCATCTCCGGACTGAGCTGACAGGTTAGGAGTGGTGCTGTGGGACTGTGTAATTGTGTCACTCTGCTGCCCCAGGCTCTCCAGAACTCAGGAGCTGTGGCCCTGAGGCTCTGGCTCCAAGCTTTAGGCAAGACCACTGTGTCCCCTGGTGTGTTAAAGTAAGCCTAGGGCACAGCACAGATCCCCCTTCCTGCCTGGTGTGAGGCCCAGAGGGGGGTTCTTTAGGTTCTAGTGAGACTGGGCTTCCTGCTCTGGCTCTGGGGGCTGCGCTCTCTGGACTTCACAGAGAGGACAGGAGGACTCAGCAGCTGCTCCTAAGGCCTGAAGGATCACAAAGCAATGAGAAACAGCAGGCAGAAAGCATTGGTGGCTGCCGAGGTGCTGGGTCCCATACTATGTGCTCACCTTCCTCACAAGCATGGGGCGGGGTGTCCAGAGATCCTTGCGTACCCTCTTTCATGAGCCTTTGATTCTAAGCCTTCAGATCACGGTGTGCTCTGTTGTGTTGGACTGAGCCTAGGGCAAAGCACGATTCCCATAATGCAAATCCCTCTTCCTGCCTGGTGCTGGGCTCTTGTCTGCCTCCAGCCTCTCTCTGCTTGCCTCCTCCTTACCGTGGTGCTGGAGTGCAGCACTCTATAGCAGCAACCCACCCGCTCTCTGTCCTATCCAGGGCCTCCCCTAGAGGATGGGACAAAAGAGAGACCACTAGAGGTTCCCAATGGTGAGCTTTGGGTGGGAGCATTGGAAATGTGAGGCCTTCTAAGTGAGGTCCCAGGTTGTAGCCCAGCCTTCTCCCTGAACCCAAGCTTTTCTTGCCTGCCCTCTGGGGAATGGGTGAGGTTGGGAGATTGAGCCTAGGGAGGTCAAGCTCCTGGATTCCCACCTAAACAAAAGTGTCTCTCAGAATCTTGAATTGGGTCCTCAAAGCATTGGGGTCCCAGAGGCAACCACAACAGTTTCCTGGAGCTCTTCCTTTACTTAACAGGGAGGGCAGCAGGGACCCCAGGGTGAGCATGGTCCTCTAGAGGAACAACCCACTGAACACACACAGCCATATGTACAGAACAGGCTGATTACAGAGGTTGGCTCATGTGACCCCAGAGGCCGAGACACACCTCCCCAGTCTGCAGCCTTCAAGCTGGAGCCCCAGGAGGAGGGGCTGAGAGGGCTGAGCTCCGTTCCCAGTCCTGCAGTGGCAATTTAGATGCTTCAAAGGGAGAATGAGTTTCAAAGGGAGCTTGAGCCAGGGATCAAGCTGAGCCCTGCTCAGGAGAGTCGGGGAAGTGAGTTACAGAGCAGCAAGAGGCCTGGCCTGGGCAGATCCGCAGCTGTGCCTGCCAGCTGGCAGATACCAAAGCAAGGAGACCTGAGACCACCCCCATCCCCCATTCTGTTTCAGAGGCGGGGCTCTTAGGGCCTTGGAGAAGCCTCTGAGCGGAAGAGAGCCATATACACAGTTGTCAGCACCTCTGGGAAGCCCCAGAGGGAGGCCAGGTATTACCAAGAAGTCAGTGTTCTTCTCAGGAGGCAGGTGAGGGGCTGGACTGACCTGAGGCTGCAGGGAGCAGGAGACTGAGGGGAGCTGGGGAACTGGGCCCATGTGCTAGCCCAGGGGTTTAGATGGAGCAGTTGTGAGAAAGAGGGAGAAGACACCCAATTGCTGTCTGATCAGTTTTATTCCTTGATATTGTCCCAAAGTAGAGCATTGGGAAGAAGGCTTTGGCTCCAAAATGGCCTCGGTATGCCACTTGGTTCTGTCTGGTCTAAACGTGTTTGGCTAATGTGACTGGACAAACAGAGCTTATCAGGAAGATGCTGCTTTCAGCCCGGCCTCTAGTGTCTTGTGGTGGGTTACTTTGGGAGCCCTAGAGCATAGTGTTCAGGGGCAGCAGGGTCCCAGCCTTCCCAGTGGGCTCCCCAGATGGGAACTCTGTCTTTGCAGCCTGACTGAGGCTGTGGCCCCCCAGCTTTTTCCAGTGTTACCATCTGCAGCAGTTGGTTTTGATCCAAGCTGCACTCTTGGGGACCCGGGAAGGTGTTCATCTCCTGTGCCAACAGCTCACTGTTTCCCAACAGCTGAGAGAGCCTGTGGAAGTTCTCAATGCAAACACAGGCGGCGGCGGCAGGCCGCTCCCTGCCTCTGTTTTGACATAAATCAGCGTGCTGTTTCCCCATCCATATGCCAGGGCCATTTCTTGCACTCCCCATGGGTGTTGCTTCTGCAGCTCCAACAGCCTGGGTCCTCGTGCCTGCTGGCTGAGCTCCCCACTGCAAGCGCAGGGGCGGGATCAGGGACAGCCCTGTTGTTACCACCCTACCCTCAGCCCCACCCCACTCTACCCATTTTGGTTCCACGAGCTGAGCCCCTGGATGTGTTACCAACTCACAGGGTATCCCCAGCCTCACTGCCAACCCAATACTGAAGTTCCGTTAGCTGCTCGCTCACCAGAGAGAGGGCAGGCTGTGGCCCTGGTGCTGGCCTTCTTGAAACACGTCCCCGCTGCCATGAGGTAGGTATTGGCCTCACAGTCTCCGCTTCAAGGGGCTTGGAGCTGGCAGGGGATTCCCAGGTGCGCTCTGTACCATGTGCTCTGTGCCCTCCACAGCCAGCATCTCCCCTGTGCGCTGCTCAGTCAGTTCCTCTTGCTCTTCTTTGTAAACTGAGGAGGTAAGCAGCAGTCTGTGCCTACAGTTGTCACTGTGGTGTCCTTGGTATGGCTCCTGTTACACCCAGATAAACACTTAGTACATGAAAGGGCAAATCAGCCAATGACTACGCTCATGGTGGCCAAGGACCGATTCCTGTCCGACCACAGCCTCATGGCCCCCTCTGCTTCCCAGTGACAGAGGCAGGGCCACCAAGATCACCCCCATGCTGGGCAGTTCACTAGGATTCACAGGACTTGACGTGTCATCCCACTGTGGTTGAGTGCCCCAGCCAGCGGGTTTTCAAAGGGGACCTAAAGCGAGGGCCGGCAAATGAGAGGGACAAGAGACACCAAGAATGAGAGCAAGACAGGACGTCTGATCAAGCTCCAAAATTTTACTTTCCTCTTAAGGCGTATATAGGCAGGGGCAAAGGGGGGTACAAGCAGGGAGGGGACTTTAATCATGGGTTGTTCGGCCAGCAGGGAATGTTGCTCTGGGGGTTATCTATCTACTCTTGCCTAACTGCCTAATTGCCTAACTGCAGCTCAGTCACCTGATTTCTGAGAAGAGGTTCTGGTATCTGTGAGACGAGGTTCTGGTGCTATGGAGACTTAAGCAAGGCCTAGATCTAAGAAAAGAGGAGAAAAGCCCAAATATGGCGGCATGTGTGTCAAGGGTCACTTGGGCTTATGGCTCCCGTCAGCTGAGTCGTCATCACAGCTGTGCCATGGGACACACACGTTCTTCCACCCAGGGGAGCGGGGAGCACAGTCAGGGTCACGGGGTCCTGAGCAGGTTTCTGTGCTCCTCCCTTCCCATGAGGTTTCTATGGAGCACACTCTCCACAGAAGGGAAACACAGCCACATTTACCCAGCACTTCCGCTGGGGGTGTCCACCTGAGATGCATAGTTCCAGGCTTTGCGGAGGTTTGCTTGGTTGGGCCCCCAACCCCGGTCCACTAAGTTCCAGACCTGGGAGGGAAGGCAGGGCCTGCTGTAGCCTGATCCTTTGTGTGGTCCAAGCAGGTAGAGTCTTGTTTCAGAAGTTATATCTCCAACTCCAGGTTGTGGGCAGGAGAGTAGCTTCAGGCTTCCTGACTACAGGGGCACTTGTGAGTGAGGAGCTGGGGGTCTGAGCTAGCACTGGACCAGCAGTTGCATGGAACACTGGGGAGCCCCATGGGCCACAGATACCAAGGCCAGACACACAAGATGGTTTTACTCTTGCTAACACTGTGCCCTGAACGCCTCCAACCTGAGCTGAAGCTGAGCTAGTGTCCAGAAAGGGAATAGATGAGTGGAGAATAGCATATTTTCACAGGCTTGGACTTGGGGAGTGGGGCAGAAGGGATTTGGGAGAACTAGAACCCTGGGACCAAAACAAGGTCTCTGTGTATATGTATATGTGCCCAGTGTGCATGTTATATGGATGTATGGGTGCATGTATTGTGTGTGGTGCAGTCACGGGTGAGGACAGAAATTCAGTCATTAGAAACAATGCATGTGTATATGGATGCTCACTGTGTGTCTGTACATGTGTGTACATGTGTATGTTGTATGTAGATGTGCACAAATGTACGAGTATGTTCAGTGTGCCTGTGTGATACGGCACGGTCATGGATGAGGACAGAAAGCCACTCATTCTGGAAACTGTGTGTGCGCGTGAGTGTGCGTGAGTGTGTGTGTGTTAGCACTCGTGCACCTGCACATGCAGTCACAAATGAAGGCAGAAAGCCACCCACCTGGGAACAGCAGCAATGAACGGAGTGGGAGTGGCTATTTAGGATTCTGCATTATTTTCAATGAATTTTTGTTTCCTCTTGTCATGTGTAGTTCATACTCTGGACAGTTGATCACATAATCCATAGAGTCAGTACACGGGGTGGGAGGATTGATGGGCATGTGGTAAGAGCCTTGGGTGGGAGGGTTGGAGAGTAGACCCTCAAGGCCTCAGGTCTCATCAGCCTCAAGTGTCATCATGGGAATCCCCCCTTGGAGCTTTGACTTTGTACCTGCAAAATAAAAGGTCTAGAATGGAAAGAGTCCCTCCCCCATTTTAATGTTCTAAAAATAGATGGTTCTGTAAGAACTTATTCAGAAGTGAATCGGGTTAAAGGCAGAGCGCGTGTTGTGACAGCATCGATTCCAACTACAGTATGTGCAGAAGTTAGCATATGTATAATGTGACCGTTTATTTTAATTCTTTAAAACGTTTAAATCTTTACTATTTAGAATTTTTTATGTGTGCGGGTTGTTCTGCCTGCTTGTGTATCTGTGAAGAACATTCATGCAGTGTCAGTGGAGGCCAGAAGAGAGGACTGGATCCCATGGAGCTGGAGTTACATTAGCTGCCATGAGGTTCTAGGAATCAAATCTTGGTCCTCTAGAAGAGCAACCAGTGCTTTTTAACCACTGAGCCCTTTCTCCAGCCCCTATTTTTCTTTTATTCTAAGTGAGGTAATATCCTCTTAGGTTAGTGTTAGCATCTGTGGTCCTGAGTCTTCCTACACACCCTATAGCAAGGGCTGATCTACTGGAAAGAAACCTCAGCAGCTCTTTTGGTGGTCAGAAACATTAAAAATTTGAAGGTAATAAGGGAAAGTCGGAAGCTGGCAGAGGCACATTTTTTAAGCTCAGAGAAGAAAAGGATATTGAGAGGAAATTGGCAGCCTCCAGGGACCACTGGGGGAAGGTTCAGATGAATTCTCCACTGAGGAATACAGACTAATTCCACTCTGTGTGTGAATGTGCAGGATCCTAGGAGGGTGTCTGCTCAGCCAGAGGCTCCAGATGGGCCATTAGTGCGGGCTCCACAAAGCCGGCACCATCATGATGGAACACTGTTGCCTGCATGAAGAGCACTCTGGTTGTAACCCTCGCTCTCGGTGCTTCTCTTGACCCTGCTCTTCGAGTGCTGCCTCACATTGTGAACACTCCTGCGCATGTCTCAAGTACGTTACACTAAAGCCCTTATTTCTGCTCTTTTTTCAGAGAGAAGACAGTGCATCCATGAGGACGGTTCACGTGAGATTTCCATTATGCTGGATGGTCCATCCACAGCCCAGGAAAGTCTTCCCTTGTGTGGACCAGACTGCATCCCTGGTTGGAGGTGGCCCTTCTGTCCTCATCACATCCTTGCTAGTCTAAGGTTGTCACCCTCTGTGCTGAAGTTAGGAGGGTGTGTGTGTGTGTACATGTGTGTTCATGTGTGTGCTTGCTCAGTGAGAGGTCAGTGAAGGGATTAGAGCCCTTTCAAAGCACTGGGTAGTGAGATATGCAGGCAGGTGTGACTGTTACATTCAGCATTGTATATTACAAAGCTCAGTAGCCAGGGGGAGGAATGAGAAGGTTGTCTGAAAGTATTAAGTTCATTGTATATTTGTGTCAGGAGAAATGTTCCGGTGTGGTGCAGACGACCGAGTGGTTATAAACCCCTAGGTCAAAATCAGAGGAAAGCTTACAGGATTGGACACATAGGCCTTTTCTTCAGTGGCTGCAGGATTTCTGCTGGGAAATGCACTAAGTGCACTTGGTCCTTCCTTTTGCCATTCATGCCATAGTTCCTGATGTGCATGGATAAGGTTCTAGCCCAGTCATGGCTTCCTGAGCTGAGCCTGACATTGGGTTTGGCCTTTGAGTCTGAAATCCTCAGTCCCGAGTGCATGGTATTGTCTGATTTAAATGACTACCTTCTCTTGGTCCACTTGCTGTATACTCAGCACTGAATGGCAACAATAACCTGTAATTAGCAATGCTGTCAGATCTGTAGGTGAGATAAACCACTGGGTTAGAGACTGATGGACGGTGCAATACAGGCATCTAGAAACTGTCTCAGTTCCATGCAGCTCCCTGCCCAGCTGAGCTCCTGGCCCAGCTCCAAGTGAACTCGCAAGAGAACAGTAGCTGATTGGGAACAAAAAAGTTGAGCACTGGAAACTTGCCCCACCTCACATCCCTCTGGTTTAGTTGGATCATGGCTTTGCATGTTGTGTGTGTCTGGAATAACTTCATAATACCCCTGACACTCTAAATCACAGGTCTGGGAACTTTGGTTTTGTTTGTTTGTTTGTTTGTTTGTTTTAAAGAAAGACTATACAAGACAGAGAAGCATGTAAATAGGTACCAATGATCATGAAGTCATTATTGTTTATGTGTAAAGTATATGTACATAGAAAGGAAAATGACTCAATGAATGTTAAATAGCCCACAAACCAAACTGCATTCCCACCCGGCTGTATTCCTGAAAGCACATGTTTAGCTGGGAGGCTGTACTCTCTTTCGATCTCATTGTTTTTATCCATGTGTCATATGCATCTTCTTGTCACATGATCCCAAAGTCAGATCTGAACTTTGGGGGGGGTGGGCGGTGTACATGTGAGCCTTTGTTAACGATTCTTGCTGCCAGTGAGCACCTGAAGAGCTCAAGCATTTCAAAAGCAAGGTGCATTTTCTAAATCCCAGACTGAACCTTTTACCCCACATGCCAGGTTAGAGGGGCTTCCCTCCTACATTTGAGATCTTGCTGCTAGCTCCTAAAACAGGACATCCATGTGCCATGGCACTGCCCCGGTGAAGCAAGAAGGGGGACCCTGACATGCCCCACCAGGAACTCAAACCGTGTCACTGAGGTGTGGGCCTCGACTTCATGTTGGGTTAGGTTGTCAGCCTGCCCAGTCTGTGTGCACGGCACAGAACAGCATAAGCATTTTCGTTTGTCTAAACTAGAAATCCACGTAAACCGCAGAGTCCTTTGTGAACAGCCACATGGTGTCTACTTCGTTTCTATGGTCTAGCGTTCTGTTGCTGAAGGCCTATGGCTGTGACTTAAGTCTCTGCCCTCGCAGACTCCGTAGCCTTCAGGAAACCTGAGTGCCTTACATGGCTTGGAAACACCAACTGGGAGTCAGGAGGGAGGGTGGAGAGTGGCCTCGAGGCACTGACAGTTGATCAGCTCTTGCCATCGCTCCGTCATTGAACCCTTAAGGTGGGTTGTGTGTTATAACACAGTGATGGATTTAAGTTTAGGCTCAGGAAAATCCTATTGTGAATATATGTATCAAAGCATATATTTATTGTATCTTTTCTAAAAAGCTTTATTGTAAACTTATGCAAAGAGGAGCAGAACTTGGTTTCCTGTGGCAAAGTGCCAGGCAGTATTTGTGTTCAATGAAACAATCCTTAACACCCCCCTCTAAACACGTGACCTTTCCGTTCAGTGCTAAACAGTATTCCCAGGCTTAAACTAGGTTTGTATGGTGGTCAATTACAAATTTTACACATATTTTTGTATTGTGGTTCCTATAATATATACCAGAGACTTTTTACTTATTTGTAAATTATTGTACAGTTTTAATAAAACTTGTTTTAAATCCTAGCTCAAGGTGTCTCCATGAGTATTATTAAGTGTGAATTTATTGTCTATGTTAGCCTTTTCTGTCTGCACCTTCTGGCCAGCAGTGCTTCTTTCTGTGCCAGAAAGGGAATTTGGACCTTGTACCCATTGGGGAGGGAAGCACACGCCTTACCTGCAGCCTCATCCAGAGATCTCTAAAGCCCTTGGAATGACAGCCTTCTAGTCAGAAGAATCTGGCAGCCACTAGCTGAGAGTGACTACCAAGAAGGCCTCTTCCAGTGGCTTTACCCAGTACTCTAGCGTGGAGAGGAATTCAAGTAGCTAAGGAAAGGAAAAGGATTTTGGCATCTTAATAGGAACAGTTGGCTACATCCATCCTAGAGGCTCTCACAGCGCTGAGGAGTGGAGGGTTACAGGTGCACTTGAGGGAATGGCAGTCCAGCGCAGATGGGAAGGAAGACGATGGCCTTGGCTGGCCCATGGTCCCCCAGCAGAGTGTCACAGCAGCTTATTGTCCCAGCATGGGTTCTAAAGGAGTTGACTGAGTGGACAATGTGAAGGTGGGGTCTTTTTGTTTAAAACCCATCACAGTAGACTCCACAATGACAACAATGATTGTCCTGTGACCTTCTGGGGCTGGGGGTGTGTCTGAGAGCACCTCTGCCTTGTCTCATCCCAAACCCTTGACTTTGGCTTTAGAATAGGCTGCCCTTGGGGTTGGGGATTTAGCTCAGTGGTAGAGCACTTGCCTAGCAAGCGCAAGGCCCTGGGTTCGGTCCTCAGCTCCGGAAAAAAAAAAAAATAGAATAGGCTGCCCTTGCAGATCCTTAGACCCTCTCCTTGTATCATGGCCCAGCATGGACGCTCCCACAGCGCCTGGAATAGAACAGACACCAGCTTCATGGCTTTCACCATGCCTTCTGAGTGTGGGGCAGAAGTTGTGTCCTGAGGGCAAACCACCAGGGTCCTATAGGATTGTAGGTACTGGCCAATGCATTCAGCACCCTCTGCACATGGACAGCATCAGCTCAGAAAGGCTTATGTGGGCTCTGTGGAGACTATGGGGCTGTTGCATGTAGGGTTCTACATGTCCTGTGAGCAGACCTCATGTTGGGGGTTGAGGCCACTCGGCCGCAAATCTCCCACTCCCATCATGATGGCATTGTGTCCCTACGTGTCTGTGAAGCCTCTGGCTGGGCTCAGGCTCAGCGTTGTCTTCTGCTGCCTGGAGGATGCCTGGGAAAACGAGGCACTACCAATGGATGCATCACTTGTCAGCTGAAGAGGTCCTCAGGTTGGCAAGCCACACTGGGAACCACGTGACCCCTTGGAAGTAATCACGAAGAGCCAGGCAGAGTTGATCCAGACAACGAAACCTGTCCCCGGGCCCGCTCAGCTTGGCCCCAGCCTGCGGGGTCCAGCAGGCAGAAGAAGTGGGACCCAGGCTGTGGGCTGTATGTCCTACAGGCAGCAGGGACCAGGAACCAGCTATCTGTTCCACTGGATTTCTCTACCCTGAGTCTCCACCTCCGTCTTCCCTGGCAGTACCAAGTCCAGTCCTTTCATTTATCTATCTCTATCTTGGTCGTTTGTCTCTGCCCCTCCAACTTGTTCTCTCCCTCCTGCCCTAGGCTGATGTGGCCTGCCAAAGAACAGTCTGTCTAGGCACCACGGTCCCACGGTCACATTAGGCCAGGCTCTTGCGCTCCAGCCTGAAGCCATTTCTGAAGATGTCTGGATTTTGCCAGAGACACCAGGCTATATTCTGGCTCCTGCAGCGCCTCCTCCCAGATAGAGAATTAGTTTTGAATCCTGGAGCCTGGTGTGCGGGCTACCACAGAACAGGCTAGGTGGGACCAGGCGGGACAGGTATCTCTCCTCCTGTCCTTCCCCAAATGCAAACTTGATACATGTTGGTGCCGACAGGTCACAAACCATCCCTCACCACTCAGCACAGGCGGACTGGGGTGCAATGGTCACAGCCTGTGGCCTCCAGGGTGCTTTTGGAGGAGGGAGGGAGGGAAGGAAAAGGAGAGGAAGGGAAAGAAGGAGATCACGAGCAAGCTAGCACAAACTAGAGCGGGGAGGAGGGGCCAGGATGCAAATGAGGCCGGTGGGCGGGGCCCAGATGCAAATGAGCTAATCGGAGCTCTGCGCCCGGCTAGCTCACACTTGGACTCTCTAAGCTCCGCGCGTGTACCCCGCCGGCACGTCCGCGCCCGCGCAGCCCCTACCGGGGATTCACAGCCCGCCCTCGGATCAGGATGTCCTTCCAAGGCAAGAAGAGCATTCCCCGGATCACGGTGAGTCTGGTCCCCCGCCCCCGCCCCCGCTGCGTCTGGCGCCCCTTGCCCACGGCGGGAGAGGCTTGCAAGCGCAGCAGACGGTCCTCTGGGCCCAGCCTGTGAGTCCCACGCCTGCTCTAGTCCCCGGCCAGGCGCCAGCCTTCCCTGTCCTCTCCTTCGTGTGCCGCCAGCAGCGGAGCTCTCCAGGCCGCGCGGAACCCATTGCTCAGCGGGTTCACAGGCCCGGGCCCGCCAGCGCTCCGGACTCGGGTGATTGGCTCGGAGAGGCGGGGTGAGCGGCCTGCTACCCAGAGCGTAGGTGGCCAGCCTCCTGCCAGGTCTTGCGTGGGGCAGATGGGGATCAAGTGGACATTGCCCGGAGCTCTGTCTCCAGGATGGCCGGCGGACGCAGCCTTTGTTGGCCCCGGGCCTCAAGGCACTCGGATGTCGGATGCTGTTCCTAGAACAGCCCGTGGGCAGCCTACCCCCCTGGACGCGCCGCTTCCGTGTCTTTAGTGCTTTGTCCGAGACAAAGCGATTTAGCCCTGACTACTAGATCTGGTGCCCCTGGAGGCCCCGAGTCCCTGAATGAAGCTGGGTTCGGAGACTCCACGGGAGGTGAGTACTAACTGACCACTCTGACCAGCATCCCTTCAGCACTGCCTTTCAGGACAGACCTCCCCAACACAGACAGGCAGAAAGCAGAAGGTCAGTGTGTCCACCCGGCTGGCCAGGAAACAAAGCCTTCTCACGGGAGGGGGTGGGGGAAGAAGCCTGGGAGGAAGAGAAGGAGACTCCTGGGATCAGCTGGACCAGGTCAGGGAGCTCTAGGAGGTCTCATAAAAGCTCTGGACTTGTTCTCAGCATAAGAGCTCTGGAGTCTAATCAGGCTGTTGGGGAGGTCAGTTCCCTAGCCTTCTGGGGGGAGTTCTCCCCTTTAGAAAGAAAGAAAGAAAAAAAAAAAAGCCTCAAAGAGGAAAGACGCCCCTCTCACAGGGACCAGAATTAGTTCCTGCCTCTTGACTGCCTACTACTCCTAGGGATCCAGGCCTAAGGAGGAAGTGCCATCAGCCAGCTGGCAGTGAGTGTGGATGGTGATGGCAGACTCCTGCCGAGTCAGGCAGTCCTGTTCGTGATGATGGAGTGGGCTCGCTGGAACGTCCATTCATCTAGATGGGGCCTGTCACAGCATTACGTGTTCTTTTTGGTGCCTGAAAACTGGAGTCTAATATAGGGACCCCAGAACTCAAGACTTCTGGCTCAGGGATTTCTCCTAATGGCTGAGTTTTCCTAAGAATGGCTAGAACAAGGGGGAAGAGGAGGGGTGTGGTCCAGAGTAGCAGCCCTGCAAAGTGGGTGGCTGTGGTAGGCCTGGGTAGACACTAGTGCTCAGTGGGACTGGTCAGTGAGCACCTGCAGATACTTGGAGAGAGACTTTGAGCTGCAGCCAGGCTATGTATGGTCAACAAGCTTCTTCCACGATGGGCCAAATGGTAAGTCCTGTCAGCTTTGTGGGCCATACCATGTCTGTCTCACTTAAGGACTCCTGCGCAGGGTGGTTTCATGGACATGAATAAATCTGTGAACTTCATCGGTAGACACGGAAATGTGAATTTTATAAAATGTTTACAAGCCATTCTTTTAAGTTTCCCCCCAACCAATATAAAACTTGAAAACTGTTTGTGATTCTGGGCTGTACAGGCAGAGGGCTGGGTGGCATGGGCTGGGCCATAGTTGCCAGGCCTTTCTTTGGAAGACTGTGGTAGTGGTAGAACAGGAGAACCCTGAGAATTCTGCCCAACACTCGGCTGTTGGTCAGAACAGTGAACTATACCCAATCCTTGTAGGCTCACAGGGTTCTGCTTGCCTCAGCTGGTTCTCCTGGCCTCAGACTATAGGTATAACAGCTATATTCAGGTATAACAGAGCTCAAGCTGGCCTGGAAGCCTGGCCCGGCTGCCACGTGGACTGCAGGAATTTGGGGCCAGGCCTCCTTGTTTAGTATAGAGTGCCTTCCCTGGGCTGTTCACAGGGAGAGTTGTGACTCATGATGGGTAGGAAAGGGACATCAGTAGGTCTCCCCCTCACATGTGTGCGTCTCCATTTCCTGTGTGTGTCTCCATTTCCTGTGTGTTTCCACTATTCTCCACCAAAGCTAGGCCATCAGTTCTGAGGTCCATGCAGAGTTCACCTGCAGTTTCCTCTTTCTGCCTGACCCATCCCTCCTGGTTGGTCTTAGACATGTCTGTCTTATGGGTGCTAAGCATTGGGACCAATCCGATTCCATGCCTCCATTTTGAGGAGGTTAGCCCACAGGGAGCTGGCCTTACCCACAAACGCTTTCTTTACCCATGTGAATGTCTTCACACTGCTTCAGAGCCAGTGGCCATCTGATCCGCAGCCCCTCCCTCCCATCCTTCACGCCCATGGCCTCTCTATCTGTTAGTTCTTCACATCAACTCCCAGCACCCCGTCAAATCTGTTTTCTCATGCTCATGTACCTAACACTGGCCAAGAGCCTCTCACCTTCCCTGAACAACCCAGGAAGCCACTCAAGCTGCTGTCCTGTTCACCATTCCATATCCTAATCCATTTTCTTCCCCACAGCCCAGGTGATCTCTGTATCAGTTAGAAGTGATCAAATGCTTCTGCCCCCAGTGTCGTCCCATGGACCCCCAAACCTTGGATGTCCCAACTTGCACAGCTCTGATGCCTGCTCTTCCTCTTGCTCTTCCCATTAGTTGTAGCCCTCATGTTCTTCTGAGGCTTAAAACCAACCCAAGGCCGGGCAGGGGTGG
>CABHPP010149614.1:0-46074 GCA_902168425.1 Peromyscus attwateri
AAGGCAAGCTGTGGGTGTGTAAGGCAAGCTGTGGGTGTGTAAGGCAAGCTGTGGGTGTCTCAGCATGAAGTGCAAGAGAGAGAAGAATTAGAGGAATGATCTGCAAACACAATATGGCAGCTGAAATTGTCATTGAGAGTTACCAGACAGACTTCCAGATGACTATATGCAAGTTAGCTTTCTTTTTCGGTTGGCAGAGGAATGTATACTCTTGTGGACATGTTCTTTCCTAATAGAGCAAATTGGTCTCTAACATCTCAATCATGATGTAGAAATCATTTTCTCCCCATTTAACGCCTTGACACTGGGATAAAGCAATTAAGATGAATTCATTAAAATGTGTGTTACATGTTTATTAAAATGTGTTAACACTGTGTATGTCACTCTGTTTAGTCAACGAATATTTTTCAACACAAGCAGCATGCAGTTATTTAAACTGACTTAGAAATGTGTCTTCCTGGTTTATAATTAATTGGTGAAGAAACATTTTAAACAGGTAAAACTAAAGTAGTAAAATACAATAGAGTTTATATGCAATTTACAGAAAACAAAACTTTCACAATCATACCTGGGTTAACATCATCGGACATAATTTCCTTTTGTGGGTTATTACAGCGTTATTCAAGCTCAAATCATTAATATGACTCACAGCATCCTCATACATACACACAGACTCATTACCTTCTGGAATAACAAAGAAAGCCTGAGAACATGCTCAGATGTGAGGAAAGATTTCTCAGCTATGTGATTGCTTACAATAAAAGTAAAATATAATAATTATTATATGTCACCAAGACCATGGTTTTTCAGAAACAAGAGTGAAATTGAAAACCAAGCAGTAAATATGCAAATATCTAAAAATCTTGATAACGATCAAACCCTTTGTAGTGAATGTTATCATTCTAAAAAGCTGGAAAGTGTGGGGTCATTAGTCTGCATGAAGCTCATTGTCAGATGAAGATGCAGACAATCCATCCAGACTTGTTGCAACACGATTTTTCTCCCTTACCCTCACTACTTCATTTCCACATGATTTCCCCAGGCTTAAAGATTTGTGGGCAAGGGACTACTGTGGAGACAGTTCAGCTGTTTAAGTGTGAGGACATGAGTTCAGATGCCCAGATCTCAGGTATGCACCAGGCTGATTATGGAGAAAAATAGGACCCCTGGAGTTTTCTGGCCAGCCAGTTTAGATGAATACACGAGCTTCAGAATTAGTAAAATCTCAAAACACAAGGTGGAGAGAAATTAAAGAAAATACCTGCTATCAACCTCTGGTCTCCACATTCATACACGCACATACGCACACTCACATGCACACCACACAAAGTAATATATACAGATATATCTACAACATACACATAGGAGTAGAGATTTGTGACAAGGAAGGAATTTGAGGTCCCAAAGTCAAATCTTCCTCCTTACAGGTGAACATAAACAACATTCTTCTAATTCCTGGGCAGCAGGAAGATAGAGAGCAGGTCAGGTCTCCCCAGAGCATGAGACAGCACTTCTTCAAAGGAATAACTATAAAGCAACCCATCCCCTGTAGCTGGTTTTCCTGGTCCTGCCTGGCCCACGGTCAGGACAAATCTCTCTCACTCTTCAGTCCTGCAGCTTTTTGGACCCAATCAAACACACAGAGACTTATATTACTTATAAACTGTATGGCTGTGGCAGGCTTCTTGTTATCTAGTTCTTATATCTTAAATTAACCCATTTCTATAAATCTATACCTTGCCACGTGGCTTGTGGCTTACTGGTGTCTTACATCATGCTTCTCATCGCGGTGGCTGGCAGCATCTCTCTGCCTCAGCCTTCCACTTTCCAGAATTCTCTACTTTCCTTGTCCCGCCTATACTTCCTGCCTGGCTACTGGCCAATCAGCACTTTATTTTTCAATCAATCATCCACAGCAGTCCCCAACTTCTCAACCCATTCCCTAGGGTCACATAAACGAAGGACTTGGCTCTGTGCTTTGGAACACAGGGAGCTCTGCTGGATGTCAAAGTACGGTAAGGTTGGTGACTAACGGTAGGACTGGATGGTTACTCAACTCTTCACCTTCAAGTGTTCTCCCTTTTTGACTCTGCTAAAGATGTCTCTTTGCCTACTTAGGAGCTAGCTACAGCAGCTGACTCTGAACCAGTAAGACCACTGTGTGTAGTATGCACTGGGGGGTAGACCATGGCCTTCTTAAGAATCTCACCAACATGATCTGAATAGGAGTCTTGCTTACTTACTAGATCTTCAACTTGATCAACTTGATTTCCAGTTCTATTTTCTCATTCATAAGATGCAAGTAATCAACCAAACACTGAATTTGGCATATAATGAAAGTTAATCTTCTTTCTATTCTTTTTCACATCCCCCACACACATATTTCTCTTTTTACTCAAGACAGGGGCAAATGTATTCCAGACTTGCTCTGAACTCATACTTGTTGTATAGCTGAGGATAACCTTGAGCTTCTGATCCTCTTATCTCTACTTCCAGACTACTCCAATTATAGCTATCTACCATTACACCTGGTTTATGTAGTGCTGGTGACTGAACCTAGGGCTTCACACATGATAGGCAAACACTTTACCAACTGAGCTACATCTCTATTTCCCTGTCTCTTTATATCCTCCTCTGTGTATTTGTCCATTGCTGCCTCACTACACACACACACACACACACACACACACACACACACACACACACTTATTCATAGGGGTTTCATTGGTTTCATTAATAGCTGTACATTTGGTCTTACCTAGCACTGTACCCTGCATGCTCCCACACTGTCCTGCCACATAAGATGTTCCCTCCGAGGCAGTAGTGGCGTGACTGTTGGAGGGGTATCCAACTACTCTCTGGTTGGATTTGAAGCCTACCACAGGAGGGAATTCATGCCTGGCACTATAAATCTGGTCAATAACCCATGGCTCAGGTGGCCACGGTTCCTAGGGGAACCTACTGCTGTTGTTTTACTAAATGTTCATGTTATCCAATTGCCTTATAACTATTCATGGTTTTTTTGTTTGTTTGTTTGTTTGGGTTTTTTTTTTTTTGGTAACTATTCATGTTTGTACCCATAGATTTGTGCTGCTAGTAAGGGAAGCTTATTTTACAATGGGCAGTGGTTAACACAGAGACTAGTCAAAGTAATAAGAACAAGAAGGTGTGAGTGGGTAGTCATAGATTGAACATCTAGATCAACCACTTTAAACCTAAAGTTCAAGAAAAATTGGGGAACAGCGGGCAGAAAGAATGTTACAGTCAGAGGCTGGGGAAGAGTGCTTCCCTCTGGCCATGACACGGCTGTTGCACCTATAACGCAAAGCCACTGTGGTTACTGACACCAGATCTGTGCAAGATCAAGCTTGTTCAAATTTCAGTGTAGATCAGGAAGTGGCTCCCAATGCTCCACTGCAAGCTGAGGAGTCACTGGTAGTTGATGGCTGCTGAGAGAGGGAGAGCGCCCTTTCATCAGGGCTGTGGCCACTGGTAGGTGCTACCCCCCACTGGTCAGTGGCACATTCACAGGCATACAGACAGCACGATGTGGGTTTTATTTAAGAAAAAGACAGAAACAGAGATGGAGGGAGTCGTGTTGGAGATACCTAAAAGGAATTGGAAGGGAAGTGTGAGGTGGATATGATCAAGATACATTTTATAGATGTTTACAGTTATCAAAGAATAAATTTCAAAATGTTTTTAAATTCTAAAAAGTCCTAGATTAGATATTTCTTAATGACACATTCTTCGTATTCCAGCAAACTAAGTGTTGAAAAGAGCATGGAGAACAGTTTAGCACCATCGCAAGTCAAACGGGGAATAGGTTACTTGGTACAAACCACTTTTTCAATTATTTTTTCACAGCTCTGTAATAATTATTAATAGACTTTGGAAGTCATTGTGAGGAAAAATGAAAAGGAAAGTTTAACGACTATGGTTTTACATAAAGAAACAAAATCTCTGTTGGTAGCTCATTAACCAGACAGGCCTAAATTCTGTTCACTGGCAAGTGACAAAAATCTCTAAAGAAAAACAGGGCATTTATTGCTATCACTATTGTTTCCCATCCCTGAGAAAATACCAACTCAGCAAGAGGCGAAGAAAACAGCAGACCAGTAAAGGGCTTCTGCTCCTTTTTAAATATGGGTCATTACATAGTCTTTGCTCATCTCTTTTTACTTCCTGTTTTCCAAAAGCCTCAGCTATGTTTAGTCACAAATCACCTAGCAGCCATGAAAACTGAGTGCCCTGAACTCCACCAACCTAAGAGAGAAAGTGTCTCTAGGATCTGACAGAATAAGAAATCAAAGGGGTGCGCTCAGCTAAACGTTACTCCCTCGCTGCTTCAGAAGTGTTTATGTTGGTAGGCCGAGGCAAATGCTGGCTCCCTTGTCTGCGACATTCTCTTTAATAGCTGAGTCTGTGTCAATGACCAGGCTTTGCAAAACCCTGTTTCTAAGTTCAGTGCCATTCAACACATCTCATTCTGCTTTCCTGCTCAGGAGGGGAATGTGAAGTCTTAGAAACCAGAGTCCTCTGTCCTCTGGGGAAGCAACAGTCTGAAAGTGGCTCTGGAAATGCCTCCAGTGGAGTAAATGGACACCAAAGGAAAGAAATGAGTGGATTTCCATGCCTCCTACCTTGGCATGTGTATAGAATCAATTTGCTTTTGCCTGACAGTTAGGCTCAAGAGAATAAACATGGCATTAATTTATTTGGGCTGTTACGGTGTCAGGTAAGTGGTAAGGTAGGATTCAAAGTGAGTTTTGTTTGACTCTGTAGTTACAGTGAGTGGAAAAGCCACAAAGTCCACTCTGGTAAAACTGAATCCTAGCTTAGTAAAAACAGGTGCTCTGACCAGCCGAGATATTGCAAGAAGCAGCAAGTACTCGTACACAGTGGAGGGATTGGATCCTGGGCTGAAAAAAATAACAACAAAACCCCCCACATAGCCTCCATTGGTTCATGCGATACTGTCAGTGATGCCTGTCCAATAATACTGCTCAATATCAAGATATTTACCAAACCTTTGTTTTAGAATTAGACTATTAGAGCTTTGCAAGGTTAAATTTCAACCCTTTGGAGAGATGAAAGGGGAAGGGAATGAAAGTCAAGCAACCGACTCTGTGAAAATTCAAATCATCACTCACAGCTCCCAAAGACAAGTTTCTAAAAGGAGAGGGAGGGATTTTTTCCCTAGAAAATCCTGAAATCACATCCCTCCCATTGCTCCCTTGTCAGTTCTTTTTGGTAAATCAACCATCTACTCCTGGGGTCACGACCTTGGGGTCCCTGATGTTAGTGAGTGAGTACACCTCCAGTCATGTTAAAACCCCCACCTACTCAAGGAGGGAAATGTTAGGACTCCAAATATGCGTTATGCTCATGGAAGACACCTCTTAAAACAGATGTGGGTGAATGTAAGACCATGCACCAGAGACTGAAGCCAGAAAAGACCTGCCAAGCAGACCCCACCAGCAACAGAGATAGGCCTGCTCAGATAGGAAGTTCATCTCTAGCTCATGGTGTGTTTACCTACCCTCTCTTCAGCAATGGCATTCTGACTTCCAACTCTGTGTGCGCTATGAGTGACTTCAGACACCAGGGAGTGTGACAGACTCCAAGACCCAGGGAAGATATTCACCTTCCAGTGGGATAGGTAGACATTAGAGTTTCCGTATCTAACATGGCATCAGGCAGGCAGAAAAGAGAGATGGACAGAAAGAAAGCCTCACCAAGGAAGACCTGAGTCCTGAGTGAAAAGAGGCAGAGAGCAGAGGACCAAGTAGGCATCATTGTTCTAGCAGGGCAGTGAACATGTCCAAACGTCAAGCTGGAAGTAGGCTTGGGCTTTAAGAAACACACAGAGGGCACTGCAGTGGGAGAGATGCTCTATGCCTTAGAGTCAATGGGCAGAGACCCAAAAGCAGGCTACACAGAGAGCTTTGCAGGCTAGTGTAAGGGTGATGATTTCCCAAAGGCAATAAGAAATTATGGGAAGTTGGGGGGTGGCAGTGGCAACAAGATAAAGTAATTTAAGTATTAAAAGAATCACTCAGGAGGGGAGTGAAGAACGTGGGTAGGTAGGGAAAGGAGAGATGAGGGAGAAATCTTTGTAAGCCCAGGGTAGCTAAACTGCAGAGGTCCTGGTGAGTGTGGAGAGAAGCAATTGCATTCTAGATGCACTTTGAAGGTGGAAACAACTTTCTAATAGATTAAGTGCGGGATGGAAAAGAAAAGGAAGAGTAATGAATGGTTGATGCTTTTCTTCCATACCCAATATATAAATAGTATAATTCCTTGGCACTTAATCCTCAGAGGCTAGAGCTCCACAAGGATGTTAAAATTCCAGATACCAGGGAGACACAACCGTGCATTCTAACTGAGCAATTCAGGCATTTTCTGTTTACATTATAGAACCTATTTTCTGAACCTATGAACTCATGCCTGAAATCTATTTATTACCCATTGGTGGTCAATCAGTATATCTGCATTAGATATAAATGTTAAGATTTGAGATGCTATCATTCTCAGGTGCTATACACAGTCTAAATAACAGTACAATAATAATAATAATAATAATAATAATAACAGTAAAATCAACAACATTATGGGGCTGGAGAGTCAGTTCAGTGGTTAAGAGCACTTGCTGCTTTTGCAGAAGATTCAAGTTCAGTTTCCAACAACCATGTCAGGCAGCTCACAACCACCTGAAGCTATAGCTCCAAGAGATCCAACATCCTCTTCTGGCCTCCATGAGCACCTGCACAAAGTGCACATGTGCACCCACTCCCCCACATACATACACATAATTAAAAATAAAAATATGTCCTAAAGTTAACAATAAAAAGGGAACATGAAACTGGGAAGCTAAGGAGCAATGGGAGTACAAGGATGAGTTGGAGGGAGGCAGGATGGATAGCTATGATCAATATGAATTGTATAAATTTCAAATAATCAAAATATTAACTATTGTAAAAGATACTAGTACTAACTCAAAGAGCAATCTTCTAAGTGTGGAACATATTTCTCATAAAAATGCAAGTGACAAAAATCTAGGTTAGGACAGGGCAACTTGAAGTCCTGGAATTAAATAACTCTGTCAGCTTGATTTTCAGAGTAATGCCCAATTTAAGGAATTCTGTAACTAAACCTATCCCCTACATTGAGAGACCAAGGAAGGGGAAGTTTAAAATTCTCTTTCTTTGGGCAGTAAGTACAGCTCTCCTAAATTAGTAAAGCCAAAATTAGAAATGAAGAAGTGTTCAGTGACAATTCTTTAAAGATCTCCATCCTACCAAGGTGTCATAAAGTGATTCTAACAGCCACAAGACAGCAGCTCCATGGCAGCCTCTGCCCTTCTGAATCTAAGCTTTGACACTTTCTTAAGGCTCAGGGCTGCGTAAAGCATGGGCTTCCTCTCTCCCTCTTCGAACAGCTGAGATGTGAAGCCAAGAACATGGGATAGAATCTTAAGTGATTTGATGATGACAGATTGATAGAATAATTGCATTAGCTAACGGTCATGTTTTGATTGAGCACATATAGATTTTGCAAACACTCCTGGAATTGAAACCCCAGTGAAAGGTATTCAAATTAAATGTGTGTGTGTATTAAAAATCAGGGCTCTGCAGCGTGACTAATTTATGATAATGTCTGTTGTCCTTTGAAAGTTGTAAATACACTTGGAAAAGAATTAACATGTCTTCTTTTTTTTTTTTTTTTTTTTTTGGTCAAACAGACCATCAGCATAAGGGAACTGGTCAAGCCTTTATACATTTTATGCTCTAGTAATTTTTTATTGGATAGAGTGGGCTATTGATTATGGAAAGCTACTCTGAAGTGCAAGGCTCTCTGCTTCTCAGCAGATGGCTTTGCTAGCCAAACTCCACATATGTATTATTAATAGACTTCTATCACTATGCACAGCACTTAACAGTACGTTAACTTCCTTACACTAACCGGGGAACAAATCTTCCATCCAGAAGGACTCATGAAACCACATTTACCAGTAATAGATAGATCCAATAAAAAAGGTGCCAATGTCCTGAGGAAATAATTTCAAATTCTTAGAAAACTTGTTTCATTTCTGAAACAGACTCTTCATAGTGTTCCAGGGTTCCAGGGTAAGGCTCCTTTACTTCTCAATTGCTGTAGAAATCTGTTTAATTTAAACAACTGAAACAATGCCTTCTTAAAGAATCCATTCATCTATCTGACAACACTTTATCGAGCTTATATTATGTGTAGGGTGCTGGGTGCAATGAGAGAAATCAATGGGGAGAAGATTTAAAAGATGTGATTGGTGATGTGTGTTAGGAGCCAGTTGTGACCAAATCCAGACTGTGATCTCACTCCTTGCCCTATCTGGGCTAACATTTACAGCCATCACAATCTGGAAAATCAGGCATGCACTGAGTAGAGAATATCTGAGACCGGGCAAGCTCTCTGTAGTCATCGGCTCATCTTGATTGCACTCATTTCAGATGCCTTTTACAAAAATGCCTTTCATTGCTTCATACACATTATACAATAACTGTATGCATGCAATAAAGTATACGTGCAAATTATTGGTCTCTATCTGGTACTTGAGCAGAAAGACAGTTTTACTATCTCTCACCCAGTGTTTACTGAGCATTGAATGTGAGTCAAACACTCTTCTAGGAGCCTCACTCTTGGAAGGGAGGGAGGGGGAAGGGAGGGAGGGAAGGAGAAAAGAAGGTAGGGCCTACCTGTGTGTGAGAACATCCTTGCTAAACACTCATAGACAATGTGGGAATACTATTCTGTTTGGAAGAATGTATTATGCAAAATTCACAGGATGACTACATCAACATTTTCTCTTTCTTCCTTTCTGAATTATCCACTAATTAACCTCATGAAAGACTGAAGCAGGTTTTGAGGGGAAATTGCCCCAAAAGCACTTTTTTTATTTTGCATTAGGCAAAGAAAAAATAAAATAACAGCCAGACCAGGTTTTTTTCCACATTTTTCCTAGCATTCTGGCAGGCTCCAACAGCCATCCCCCAAATTCTCCAGAGTTTACTCAAGGAAAAAATTATTTTATCTAGAAAAATCTAAAATTGAGCTCAGCGTTTCAATGAAATGTTAAGGAGATTCAGGCTGATCTCTGGACTTGTGTAACAAGCAAATCAAAAGGGAATGTAGGAGCCTGGAAATGTCTCTTAGCATGAGTCTGCAGAGACAGATTTCAGGCCAAGGGTTTCTAGCCTACCCATAATAAGGATAAATGTACACATGCCAGCAATGAGGAAGGAAGGGAGGGTTAACAGAACCATCTATTCAGTGCCAGTCCAGAGTATTGAAACTACATTTAATAAATTGGCTTTTTTCTGTGGTAATGTTGCATGGTCTATGGGATACCATTAGCCACGCAGCTTCTGCCTTGAAATTTTCTGAAGAGATTTACTCTGTATTGGTCATTGTCACCATCTAATAGTGCTGCCTGCTATCCAATTTCAAACTTGAAATGATGATGTAAGAGGTTGAACAGCCATTTTCATATGAAAAATTGTCTCCCACCCACAGGTGATAGTAGTTGCTGGCAGGAGGTGTCAGGTCTAACAAAGATGTCTGCAGGTGACTCTTTATCAACATTCTTGTGTGATTATTACAAGTTCTTCAACTAGAATGGGGATCTCTTCATAGCTGCTTCAGAATATGTGGGTGTTTTGTTGTAGTTCTTTGACCTGAGGAGCTTAGCATATGACAGGCCCCTGTCCTTTGCATTTAAGGCTGTAGTAAGCAAGGCTGCCTCATCTTGCACAGTCCTTGAAAGCTTGGGCATGTGGATCTAATGCTTTGGATGTTAACTGCTACACAGGGAGCAACCAAAGCTCCTAGACATTTTTGTTTGCTTGTTTTACTTTTACTGATTCTTTGTAGGTTTTCACACCATGTATTTCTATCCCACTTATCTCCCTGTCCCCTCTGTCCTTGTATCCATCCCCCTAGAAAAACAAAATCAAATTTAAAAGAAAAACCAAAAACCAAACCAAACAAAAATAAAACCAAAACCCAAAACAAACAAACAAGATGAATCTTGTGGAAGCTGCAGCGTGGCTGGTTGAGACACGCAGTTTACCCTTCAGTCTGATCGTCATTATTTGCAAGTATTCATTACCACAAGTCCTTGTTCTGGCTCAAGGTCTCTGGTTTCTGCTACAACACCAATAATGTGCTTTCACTGGGGCTCCTCTTGGATATCCAGTTGTCCTGTGTCATGGAGATCCTGCTGTTTTAGATCTGTAGGTTTATCCCCTTCACATGCTCCAACAGTTCACAGATTCGATAGATGTTTGAGTGGCTACCTCATAGCCCTGGTTCTGTGCCTGGGTAATAGGTTGCTTGGTCAGCTCCCTAGCTTTTCTTCATTGTCACTACCCAGATGAGCTCTCCAGCACTGCCTAGGCTATTTCACCCAATGCAGCCTACAGCAAGGAGCTGTAGGCCAGTTGTTCTACTCTGTGGCCCTCAGATCCAGGTTCCCCTTACTCATATCGCCAGGGCCAGCTCTGTTTTGCCCGGGCAAGATGCAGAGCTCTCTCTCCTGATTGCTGTAGGGGGAATCTGAATGGGTGGTGAGGTCAACTCTCCTTCTTTCACACCCTCAGGGCTGGCTTACCTTCGACCCTGACAACAGGGTCAGCTCTAGTGCACTTCCTGGGGCAGGGGTACAGGGCCTGCTCTCCTGTGTGATGTAGCTGGTAAGGTGCAGGGCTATTTCTCTCACTCTCATGACCCCAGGGCCAGCTTTCTCACTTACTGCAGGTGGTAATGGGTAAGGGGGTGGCATCTTTCTCTCACTCATGTCACCAAATGGCAGATGAGGGTGGATGGGGTCAGCTCTCCTGCTCTCATACCTTCAGGGTTGGCTAACCTGTGTCCCAGACCACAAGGTCAGCTCTAGTGTGTTTCCCAGGTGAGGTGCATGCTTATGGTGAAGGGTGGAACCATCTTTCTCAAGCGTGGGGGCGAGCTCTCCCCTGAGGGGTAGGGCCAGCTCTCCAGCTACAATATCCAGTCAGGGGCAGGACCAGGCAACCCAGGGCCAATGAAGGGTGGGGCTGGCTCAGCACAGCATAGTTCCAATGATCCCTGTGCTAATACCTGCCATGGTCCCACGCGTTTTTATGCATTGCATATCTTTTAGTGTCTAAGGACAGAAACTGATACCCAATGGTAGAGGAAAACCCCAAAGAACTCAAGGTCATGATAAAAAGGAGACCCAAGTCTCTACCATGCTTATCACCCAGAGTGAGTATGTTTCGTGTCATGCTAGAGCTGGAAGAGGTACACACAATTACTTATAGGCTGTGTCATGTTGGAGAAGGGAGTTTCTTGGGCTGATCTTGAGTCTGTGTCAAAAGCACACCCCTGAGATGAGCTTAAGTGTGCACAATGCTAACTCTTACTCAGTTCTAAAATGTCCTTATAAGCACAACAGGACTAGACCTATCTCTTTTCAGATGAAGTCATGCAATTTCCAACATGTTCTCATTCTCAGGAGTGCCTTAAAACTGGCCCCTCTTACTTACACTTATTCTCACACCCTGGTGCCAAGGACTGACTCAGTGGTCACAGCTGTAGTGAGTCAGCTGAGCCCAGCTAGTGAGGCACCCTCCACACTACTATGGGGAAAAAATACCTGTTTTCAGGGACTAAACCTCTCCTCCATCACATGCTTTTCTTGGGATATTTGTCCCCTAATTTCCCAAGTGGTTATTCACTTTCCTTAAATAATATCCCCAACCTAAATAGCCCTTGTTCAAATAAAATTTTTCTACTAACAGTATTTAATTCTGTAAGCAATGTTGACCAAGCTCACCACAGCATTCCAGAGGTTTCTCTCTTTACCTAAATATTTTATTTTTTAACAACTCAGCCACCAAAAATAAATATTATATAATTTATTGAATGTTTTTGCTTTGTTATTGTAGTCTGTTCCCATGAAAGGGGGGGGGTTGTGTCTATTGTGCTCTCTGAAGTCTCCCTAGCATTTAACCCCATGCCTGGCACAGAACAAGAACTCTGCTTATTTATTTCATGATCAAACACGTTTTCAATAGAAAAGGCAGAGAAAGAGTACAGCCAAATCACAACGCGAGGGTTTAATCAAAACAATGTGAAGACTCACAGAACCATGCATTTTCCTGCTATGGGGAAATGGGGTGAATAAAATTGTTTGATGTATGCGGGCACTATGAATTCTGGGATGGAGATACGGACATTTGTATTTTCTAATAGATTTTTGTTTTCATTTCCATTGCTCACAATGAATTTTAATCACCAATGTCAAATGAGAGACAAAAGCCGATCCACAGCCTTTATGCTGGGTGGTATATCTTTCCTGAGGTAGAAGCCACAGCTCAGAACCCAGATAAATAAGAAGGGTGGCCGATGCTGATTTCTCTGTTGTTATTAATTCATTTTCCTGCCCATAACCAAGGAGAAACATTAGTTAACACATTGTTCTCTGCAGGCAACACTGGTTAGTACGTCAGTGATTTCTCCAAGAAGCTTATTTCCAGCAGATTCATCATTTGAAAGGGTTTGATTTTGTTTCGAAATAAATGCCAAACTCATCCATGTGTTCAAACAGCAGAACTAGAGGGCCAGCTTGTCATCAGAATAATCTGCTAGTCACTGCTTCCAGATATTAAATATTAATTGACTGAAGATCATTAAAGGACTTCACTTTGGATGTGTAATTATCACAGCTCTGACTTATTTTCCTGCTGAAGAATGGCACAGAGGGTTACATGTGTCCTGGTATACATATCTCACCTGGGTGTCTGTCACTAGGGAAAATATCATGACTCTCAGAGTGATATAATGGGAAGAGAGTGAGTGAGTCTCCAGAGAGTCTCAATAGATGATAAACTCTCTTCTATGTAGTCCTCATATTTAGTTCATTTATGGCTCTATTCTATTATGGACCCACAATAATATACAATGATAAATCAAGATTCTATTCGTACATCCACACTATTAAAAAATCTGAATTACACATCATGAGGAAGATTTCCAAAATACACAGAAAAAATTTTTATTCAACCTGTGACTACTATGATCTGCTGTTCAAGGGAACATAGGATTTTCTTTGTCCAAGAACCAAAATTATACCTGAAAATACAACAGCAATGTCAGCCCTTCAGTACTGTCTTTATGCCCTAAGCATTGGGCCTCAAATTTTGCACACCCAATCTCCAATGGTTCAGACCTATAATGTAAGCGATATAAAATTAACACAAAGGGAAGTGTCCTAGAAAAGATATGTATCTTTTTTGAGATGCCACATCAAGTAAACAATGGACTTAAAATCTGATTACAAGCATATCCATCCTTGAAATAGAAAGCGATCATAGTTATATCATCTTCAAGCCCCTCGTTTACTCAAAACTAGTGTTTTGAAAGGTGGCTGTAAAATGAGCAAATGAGATGGATTCGATATGATTGAGTTGATGTGTAAAGGACCATGAGCTGCACCCTACTGTGCTGCTGAAGTCAGGAGTGAAAAGCATCTAAGGAATATGGGGCTGCAGAAATGGGTCAGTGATTAAGAGTCTTGGTTTTTTTTTTTTTTTTTGGTTTTTCAAGACAGGGTTTCTCTGTGTAGCTTTGCGCCCTTCCTGGGTCTTGCTCTGTAGACCAGGCTGGCCTTGAACACAAAGATCTGCCTGCCTCTGCCTCCTGAGTGCTGGGATTAAAGGTGTGTGCCACCACTGCCCGGCCAGTGATTAAGAGTGTACTGCTATTACAGAGGACTCTACTCCAGTTCCCAGAACTTACATCCTACAGCACACAAGCACGTGTAACTCCATTCCCAGAGGATCTAATGCCTTCTTCTGGCCTCCAGGAGCAATGATACATAAATACACACACACACACACACACACACACACACACACACACACTTTAAAAAAATAGTGATTTTAAAAAAGAATCTAGAGTCGTTTTAGTAAAATAAATAATAAATAACATACAGTGTATTCAGTCAATGCTGACCAAGAAGGTGAACAAGGACTGGATTAGAAATAGAGGCATATCTTTGAATTCCACAATGTGCACACTATTCAGAGTTAAGGAAGATCCAGGCAGCACACCTGGAACACCAACCCCAGGGGACCCAGTGCTTTCCTCTAGGTTGTGTAGCCAATCAGGCTCAGGAAACAAGAGCACCAGTTGGGTTTGTCACAAAATAATCAATTCCTATAATAAACCATTTCTGCCTTGTTTAATATTTTTCTCTAGGAAGAGGAATCTCATCCTCATGTCTCCCAGGCTACAAGAAGTTCTAGAAAATGTCATCTAACAGGGAGTTCAGAACATCTCTCCATTACTGTAGACTTCTTAATAGACAACCAGTCTCAGAGGACTTCGGTCATATGAGCTTGGTGGTCATCACAAACTCACTACCTAAAGAAAGATATCCTGGAGGTCTTTACCAAGTGCAATATGGCCAGGCCAAAAAAAATGAATATCAAGATGTAAAAATCCAACTTATAATGGCTACTGAGCCACTTTCCAATATCCTCTGGCTCCCTAGGGAATCTGGGAAAAGAATTTGTGGCACAAACTGGCAATGCTACATGGGGCAAAGGAGAATCAGAACTGGGGTGCTCCAATTTGTTAGCAATGCAACCTCATGGGTCTATTTCATCTCTCTGACTACTGATGGCCTCATTTGCACACCGAGCATGTTATGAAGGACTCTGGGCTAGTTATAAATAGTTACAAGTGTCAGGCCAGGTAAAAGTAACTAACACTTTTGTCATTCACTCTGTGTGAAGCGCTAAAGGAAGTAAACAGCAACATAGGATGAGGAAACTAAGGCACTTTTGGGAAATCATGGAAGACCAATGCTGTAGAAACAGAACTTAAATGGTGAGATCCTTCACAGAAGACCCTGCTCTTAAGCTGCTGCACTGCATTGCCAATTAAAGGAGTCCTATGTTCAGAAAGATTCCATAGAAACAAGTCCTGGCCATGTTTATTGATGCTAACTTTTCTATCACCACTTCAAAGGAGGTTATAGCTATTAAAAATATTCAAAAGTGAAATACCTGGGACAGGGCTGCAGAAGTTCCCCTTCAGCAATGCAGGTCTCTTTCTCAAGAAGTTCTGGGCATTCCTGGCCACCTCCAATAGCAATGTGTTTCACGTTCCGGCTCCTGCTCCTGACTCCGGGTGAGAGACTCCCAGAACGGCAAGTCTTGGAGCAGGGACTCCAGGGGGACCACTGGGAAGTCTCACAGTCCTTTGGCATCACACAGGGCTGGACAGTCAGTGGGAAGGAGTCTTGCATGCAAAGGCTGAAAGAACAATAGCAGAAAAGAGAATTAAAACATAATGCAACCAGCATTATGAAATTCTTACTATGAGAAAAAAATGTTCAAAATCTAGTTTGAGTTTTGCGTGTGTGTGTGTGTGTGTGTGTGTGTGTGTGTGTGTGTGTGTACCCTGCCAAGGCACACATATGAAGGTCAAAAGACAACATTATGGAGGTTGTTCCTTTCTCCCAACATGTGGTTCAGGCTTGGCAGCAACAATGTTTAAACCTGCTGAGACATCACACTTGCCCTAACTTGACATTTTAATAGGAATTCCTTTTTAAATGTGCAGGCATCGGGATAGAACAATAAAGTAGATTACATGTTAAGAATACAGACTTACAGCAAATAGTGGTGCATATCTGTGGCTCCATCTACTCTGGAGGCTGAGGCATGAGGATGTTTTGAGACTAGGAGTTCTACATAAGGCCTCATGTTAAAAAAAGAAAAGAAAAAAACAAAGTTTACTCTACTTCACACATAGCAACAAAGCTGCCTCACTCTAGAGGGATGTCTACAGAAGATACATCCATCCTACCTTATCCCTTGCCCAAAGTGTCTCCCTCACGATGTAAACTATTAGCAGTCACTGACTGGGTCTGGGCTGCTCTCTCTCACAGCAGTGTTATGAGGTTACATTTTATTATATCCACTCTGCAGAGAAGAACGTGGGCTCGTCGAGCCTACATGATTTGTCCACTGTCAAAGGAAGGTAAATGAAAGCTTTAGAGTAAGCTATCTATTCTCAGATCTACTGAGATACTTTTTAAAACAGGGTATTGATTATGTTTCTACACACTATTTGGCTCTTAGCATCAAATTTTTTCACATGCAAAATCTGAGTAAAATTAAATAGTTGAAGAGTCTAGTTGGGACGCAGATACATTAAAGACTGTGATGATGAAGCCGATGCCACAGCACTTGTACTGCTGAGGAGAAGCACAGGACAGGGAGACAGAAGCCCACTGGGAAGGCCGTCAGTGCTTAGATTTCAAAGGGCAGATGGGAGCTCTGCAGATCCTGGAGGAGCATGGCTCTATTCAGGGAAACTGTACACTTGAAGCCATGAGATAACACTACCCTGTTGGGATGTGAACCTATGGTAAGTTGGATCCAAATGCTAAGTTTTCACAACACTTGACTTTGTGTGAATAACTTTAAAAATGACCACAATGGGAGTATTTACAGTATAAAAAAATTGGCAAATGCTGCAAATCAATCTCTAATCATACAAGCCTGGTTGCTAAGGCTTTACAAGCACTACCAGGCAAGAGTTAAAGCCCACTCTGTTTTAATGAAGCGTTAAAGGGCAAGTAGGAAAGTGGAGAGACAGGAAGTGGAGGATTCTTGAAAAGAGGACCTGAGAGGTGAGCGAGATGGCTCGGCATCCCTTTAAGAGCCCGAACCTGAGCTTGGTTCCCAACATCTGTGTCAGGCACTGTGGTAGTTTGAATGTAATTGACCCCCATATTCTCACAGGGAGGGGGACTACGAGGAGATGAGGCCTTGTTGGAGGAAGTGTGTCACTGTGGGGACAGGGTTAGAGGTTGCATATGCTCAGGATACCACCCAGTGAGTCAGTTGACTTCCTGCTGCCTTCTGGTCAAGATGTAGCTGGCACCATATCCGCCTGCACACCGCCATGTTCCCCATTATGATGGTACTGAACTGAACCTCTGAAACTGTAAGCAAGTCACTCCAGTGAAATGCTTTCCTTTATAAGAGTTGCCGTGGTCACGGTGTCTCTTCACAGCAACAGAAACCCTAACTAAGACGAAGTTAGTACCAAGGACTGGAGTATTGCTATGATAGGCCTGACCACATGTTTGTTTGGAGGAATGTGGACTTTGGTACTTTGGGTTATGAAAGCAGTGGAATGCTTTAAGCGCTGCTTAATGGGTCAAACTAGTGCAGCAAGGAAGAAAGAAGTGCTAAGAGTTATTTGAAATGCCAGGGGCTCACTCAAGTGGTTTTAGAGAAGAATTTTAGTACGTTGCCTAGAGATGGTTCTTGTGATATTTTGGTGAAGGAGTGGCTGCCTTTTGCGCTTGTCCAAAGAGTTTGCCTGAGACTAAAGTGAAGAGTTTTGGACTAATTCCTTTGGTAAAAGAAATCACAAAACAGCCCAGTATAGACTCTATCATGTGGCTATTAGTCATAACTCTAATGAAGATTTATAATGAAAAGGAGCAAGCTGAGAAGGGTGAATTACAAAATGTAAATTTTAAGGAGAAAAGGAGCACCAAAAAAGTGAAATAGAACTAAATCCTGTGTTCAAGGCGATAAACAGATTAAGAAATAGAATAAAGGAAATGGTGACCTTAGGGCAAGATCCCATCCAGCTAAGTTTCCAACTTGTGAAAAGGAATTAAAGAAAAGCTTAGAACCAGATGTGGTGGTGCATGCCTTTAATCCCAGCGCTGGGAAGGCAGAGGCTGGCAGATCTCTGAGTCTGAGGCCAGCCTGGTCTACAGAGAAAGTTTCAGGACAGACAAGCTTGGGCAGTGAAAGACAAAAAGCTGGTGAAGATATAATTAAACAAGGGGGCCATGTTCCAGCCCCAGGAAATAGCAGAAATTGGCAGCATAGTCCATGTGATTCTGGCTTTAGAGTTGTGGATAGAATAAATGGGTTATGGAATTTGACTCAGTGCATAAAGAAAGCCACTGAGGCAAGGCATGTGTCAGGGGTGTCCCTGAATGGAGGCCTAAGAGAGAGGTCATTGCATGAAGCTGTGAAGTTGAAGCCTGGTTTGCCTTGGAGACCCCAAGATGTTAGAGATGCCAGAATCATGGGATACCTGCCAATGAGAGCTGCAAACAGGGAGTGAAACCAGCCCAAGAGAAAGAAGTATGTTGCAGTCAATAAAGCTGAACAGAGTTGGAGATCTGAAGAACATTTTGACATTAGACATGAAGGTGCAGAGTTTGGAGTTTGCGCAGCTTATTTTCGGTCTTTATTTTGTCCAGTATTTCCTCACTATGCTCCCTTCCCTATGTTTTGGAATGGTAATATATATCCTGTGCTATTATATTTTGGAAGTATATGACCTGTTTTTTGATTTTGATTTTTATAGGGGATTACAATTAAGAGACTGCATGAATCTCAGAAGACTTTGAACTTTGGACTTTTTAAACATTGTTGAGACTATACTAGACTATGGGGACTTTTGAAGTTGGACTAAATGCATTTTGCATTACAATATTGTTACAAGTGTATGGGGCCAGGGATTAGAACGTGGTAGTTTGAATGTAATTGTTTCCTATGCTCAGGATACTGCCCAGAGAGTCAGTTGACTTCCTGCTGCCTTCTGGTCAAGATATAGCCAGCACTATGTCTGCCTGCTCACTGCCATGCTTCCCTTCATGGTGATACTGGACTAAACCTCTGAAACTGTAAGTGAACCACCCTAACTAAATACTTTTTTTAAATAAAAGTTGCCATGGTCATGATGTCTCTTCACAGCAATTAAAAACCCTAAGACAGGCACCTAACTAACAACTGTCTATAACTCCAGCTCTAGGAGATCTGACACCCTCTCTGGCCTCCATAGGCACCTTCACTTGTATGCATATACTCTCACACAGACACATAATTTGAAATAAAATAATCTTTTTTTTAAAAAAAAAAGTAGGTCTGGAAAGATTTCATGCTATGGGTGATGGAACATTAATTTAATTGAGATTAAATACTTTTGAGTGGAGGAAAATCAGACTCAGGAGGATAATACTCAACATATTCACTGGTATTCCTTTATTTTTGCCAATTCCTTATTCAGTCCAAAGCACCCAAAAGTTTGAGAGGAATAATTTTCTTAGAAAGGTATGCATGTCAGTGTTTGAATACTGGCTCCCAAAGTTAACCACATAGTCTGGCTGAATACTGAGCTGTATGAAGGTTTTTGTAGTGATTCCTGCTCTGTATGATATTTTGAGGATTTTAACTTGGGAAAATATGTAAATAGAGGACCTCCCACTTGAACAAAGCAGAAGAAAACATGCTCATGGTTGCTCATAGTAGTGAGCAGGTTATAGTGAGATTTCCATATTCATATGTTTTGTTAAGCCACTGAGGGTTAATGTCACATTCTTAGATAATATCAGATAAAGCTGTGATCCAGTGTTTAATTTCTTAAAACTCCTTTTAGAATGTGTTGCTTCTTAGAAAATGAAAAAGGCAATACATCTCATAAATTCATTAATTCAATGCCATATGCTCTGGATCTGAGATGAAATGCATGAGGAAGAACCTCTGATCCACCTAACAGAGAACATTCTGTCAATCTCAGTAGGCTGCATTAAAGGCAGTTATAAGGAAGGGCTCTCATTCTTCAGTATGACATAATGGAACACTGCTGATCGATCGACAAAACATTTCTAGGATTTGAGTCCAGAAATTGTTATGTACTAAGCTATAAGCCCCAGGATGTCAGAATGCAGCTTTATATGAGTCTTTGAAAGAAGTAACCAATTTAAAACAAGACATTAAAGTGGGCCCAAATCCAATATGGCTGGCATCCTTGTAAACAAATCACACACACACAGAGAGAAAGAGAAAGAGAGAGAGAGAGAGAGAGAGAGAGGGAGAGAGGGAGAGAGGGAGAGAGAGGGAGAGGGGGAGGGGGAGGGGGGAGGGGGGGGGGGGGAGGAGGAGGAGGAGGAGGAGGAGGAGGAAGAGGAGGGAGAGAAAACCTGGGAAGACACAGGCAAAGGCCAGGTACATGTGAGTTATAGAGGGAGGCTTTGGAGATAAAGAAACCCTGCCATTGCCATGGTCTTGGATGCCCAGCTTCCAGAATTTGAGGAAATCAATTTGTTTCCTGTATCAACAGAACATGTGACATTTGGCATGACAGTCCAAGCAAAGCAATTCAGAAAATCTATTCAACTCTTTCAACTTGTGTGTGTGTGTGTGTGTGTTTTCAGAAAGTGGTTTTCCTTTTCCATGCTGGACTTCACTTTCCCTTCATAAAGAAAGTTCTGGAGCCTGGGGAAGTGCTTAGTCAATAAAGCATGAGTAGGGACAACCACCAGAGTCCAAAGTGTGATCCATTAGTATGATTAGGGGGGATGGTGGTGCATGCTTATAATCCAACTGCAGGGGAGGGGAGATGGGTGGACCCCAGCAGCTTGCTGGCCAGATTCTCTCACAGAGTCAAGGAACATGAAACTGCAGGGTTGCATTAAGCCTGGAGCATTTTGTAAAGGACTCCTAATCTCTTGCTTTCTTTATATTTTAATAAAGGGCATATATCTCCTTGAATGTGTGTTGGTCTGCTTTATATGTCATTTTTACAAGCCTATATCCCAAGGTTAAATTAATAATAATAACTAATAATAGTTAAAAGTACCATTACTGCCACCTTTCTAATTTGACCTGTGAATTCCTTGTAACTATGGAACTCTGAGTGCCCTGTGTGGTACATCATAAATATCTAGACCTTGAATTTTGCATCACAGTTTCAAGGAATGAGTTTAATACGTTGCCTACAGAGTTTCACCCTCATCAGAAGAAGAAGAAAAATACTACAGCGTAATCAACTCACTCCCCTCCCCCAGATTTGTGGTGACCTTTCATGAGAGTGGACTCACCCTATAAACAACAGCACACAATGAACACTACTGCCCACACCAAAATGGGAATCGATCCCTTCATGGAAGGTGGTGTGCCTTTTTAATGAAACAGGCCTAAGCTGCGGATTTGTCTTTCAAACTGGAGATGTGGCGATAATTATGCCGGCTTGACATTTATGGATCATGCTGTCATCTGTAAATTACCTCACAAGTACTCAGCTGTAAAGGGAAGCTTTGAAACTTAAAAACTCCTCTAGTTTTTACCTCTCCTGGAAATGTAAGGACATGTCTGCGCTTACAAATGAACAGAGATGGTTACAAAATAAAAGTCATTACTGAGGTGCCCCAGGTCGTTAGCCCCACACTTAGGACTGCCTAAAAGCAGCACTAAATATTTAAAACATGGGGGATAAGAGGAGCCTCTCCCTTCCCAGTAAAGACTCACAGTTCATTCAGATGCCCTTAAATGAACACAAACCCCACAAATTCATGTAAAATTCCTATGTCCACTGCAAGCCTACTCCCATTTTTGTTTTTTAGATTTAAAACTATCATTTTCAGACTGAATTGAACTATTTCAGGTTATGTCATACTTTAAATATTTATGCATTCATAAATAATATATAGTAGTGTCATCGATTTTTAAGTTTTTGCTTAAATATTGCATATATATATATATTCATATATATGCTACTCTGGAAATATTTCCTCATTAATATTATGGTTTCTAGGGCTATCCATGATGATAACATGGAAACAGTCCAGTTAAATTTTATTTCTGAATACTATTCTAATATATAGGCTTTGTTTAGCAATCATTCCCTGTTGGGGGCCATTTGGTCACATTCCATCTCTTGCCTGTTTCCACAAGATGATGAATCGAATCTCTGTGTATGTTTGTACTTGACAGACATTGTAGAGTTGGAATGGAAAGATGTGAGCTAAACTACCCAAGGGCTTGGGGGAAGAGGTAAAGGGGAAAAGAAGTCAAGCTGTAAGTGTGTTAACAATTCTATGGGGACAAATGCCTGAACCTAGTGATTGTGGCGAGTTAGAATGATGCAGACCAGAGCTGAGTCCTACCCCTATGTCTAACCCATTGCTGTGATTATAAAAAAGTACAATGTATGTGATTATAAAAAAGTACAATGTATCTATTTAAGTTATTTATCTGATCTCTGCATATATGTTACAGTTGTGTAACTTGGTCTTCCTGTGAGACTCCTGACAATGAGAACTGGGGCCGTCTCAGATTGTGTTGCCTGCTTCTGGAAACCTTTCCTCCTACTAGATGGCCTCATCTGGCCTTAATAGGAGAGGAGGTGCTGAGTCTCACTGCAACTTGATATACCATGACTGGCTGCTATCCAGGGGAGGCCGCCTCTATCTGAAGAGAAACAGCAGAGGATGAGTGGATGGTGGGGTTGCTGGGAAGAGGGGTGGCAGGTGAAACGCTGATTGGGACATAAAAAACTAATAAAAAACAAAACAAAAATGGTGCGATGTGTTCTTTAAGAAACCACTATTTCCCACCAATTCAAAAGTTAAGAATGCCACCAAATAGCATCAGAAACCTATAGCCGAAATGTCCTCTCTTTGTTCTGCGTGGTGCTTGGGATAGTCTAAATCCCTATTTCCAGGCTGTGGTCTCTCATATTCTGCTCTAGAGTAAACCATGACTTCTCTCTGAGACGAGAGCTGTGTTTTGGGTTCAACAAATACTTGCACATTCAGATTGGAGGCGCTCACATTTCTAGTCTTGTCTGCCCCCAGTCTTGGCACTTTCCGTGTTCCCAAGGAGTTATTGAAAGCACAGACTTCCCAACCTGCGACTTGGCCCCTATAGCTAGTGTACTGTGGCAGGATGAAGGGAAGCTCCCTCGGTCCTCACATCCTACTTCTTGGAGTCTATGAACATGAAAGTTTACAGGGCCAAAGGGGCACTGCACATGTAGTTAATGTACGGGTCCCTTTAGGTGATGACTTTGAGAATCCAAGTGCACACTGGGCAATCCCAGTCCACAAGAAGAGACAGAGGGGCATGGTCAAATGGGATTTGAGGACAGCAAAGGTTATGATGATGCCAAGTCACAAACCAAGGAGCATAGAAACTTCAGTAAAGCATGTGATTTCCCTGAGAATCCCCCAAAAGAACACAGAATTCCTTTCCTTGTTTTAGGATTTTAAAATATCTTTAGTCTCTGGAGCCTATGGCTTCCAATCAAACTAAAGTTAAAGAGTGCATTCATACACATAGATGCACATAAAAGTGGGATAGATCCAGTCATTCAGTTACACACATCGGTGACCTACTGTTGGCCTCAATGACACAAATATCAGCTTGCCATTTTATTTGTATGATCGTATATGGTATATCTCTGTAGACGCACTTTAAAATGTCATGTTAAATCATGTTTTTGTACCTTCTGAGGTATGTGGATGTGTGGTCTTTTGGGTTTTCCTCCTCATCCCACTGCCAACTTTTCACAATTTTTCTTTTGTAAAATCTTAGAGTTTTCTTCATTGTTCCAACTATATTTTGCTACTCAACTTCACTAGGTCTTCTTTTTTTAAATCACTTTCAGTGATTTTTTTATATATTTATTTTTTATTTCTGTGTTAATTTCTTTCCTACTTTTTTTGCCAGAGTTCCTTCAGGGTTTTATTGATTTGGAAAACAAAACAAACAAAAACAATAAAAAAGTAAAATAACAAAAAAAAAACACTGTAATCAGATTTTTAATGTTCATGATTTCTATATTTCTAATTTATTCTTTTAAATATCACATTGTTTTTTAATTCCAGGACTATTGTATCATATATACGAGTGAGCTTTGTCAACATTTATTCTTGCTCACTAGAGAGTCTCCTTTTATTCCAAGTACTGATTTCTGTTTATTTTTGTCTCAACTCTTCATGTTGGACTGAGGTCAGCTTTACCACAGCACTGTCATTAGGAATTACAGTGGGAGAGCTCCAACACGAATTAGAAGCTCTTTGATTACACATGGGAATCATCAAAAGGGTAGACATTCCCATCAACAGATCATACAGTGACCAGATCTTTTCACCAGAGTCCCTCAGCTGATGGTCTTCCCCAGGCCTCCTTCTTCAGTTTGCCTTTGTTTAGATAAGAGTGCCAAGTCCTGAGCTTGGTGTGTGAAGGTGCGTGTGTTGCCTCATCAATGCTGACTGCAGCAACTCTTTTTCTTTTCATTTCAGGATACTGGAGAGTCAACCCAGGGCCCCATGCATATTAACTAGAAATTCTACCATTCAGCTCCAACCCAGACACTGACTAGGGAAGAAAGCATGCTTGCCAACACTGTGGGAACCTTCACTAGGCCTGTCTGACCACAGAACAATAGTTTATGTGTATCTTATATATTGGAAACATTTGTTTTACTACTTAGTGCCTGCAATTCCTAATGCTTTTAAAGATAGTATGTGCGGACAGAACAGGCGAGGCTACAATAGCTCAGAAACCCCACATTGCAATTTTATCAAAATAACCATCTCTCTTCACCTCAGTTTCATTTACTTAGTCTGTTGTTTTCCTTTATGGAAATCTGTTGCAGACTATTCTGTTATGAAGAGGCCCTTCCAGCCTCAGTCTTCAGACTATGCCTGTCTTAAAGATCCATCATCTGAAATACATCAGAGGCTTCCAAGTTCATCGTCAAACCAGAAGAGGATTGAGCAGGGATATGTCTCAGGGTGACTCAGGACATTAGCCTAAGCATGCTTATGTGACTCTTTCCCAGGTCATTGGTCACATCTTAATGAAAGACTTTCCCGTGGGCCATGGGAGACGTGAAAATGTAACAAGCACACAGATGGATGTTTAATGCAATGTGCGTATAAATTGAATCACTCCATGACTCCAAGTGAAGGAAAATCTCCATTTTACCTTGAGAGTTTACATCTTTATCCATTTACTATTATTTAAGTGGGGATGCATAATATAGAAGAAGAATGTGTTATGTTCATTTTGCTGTATTTAACTGGATCTCTGAAAAGTTATATGACTCAAGGCCTTGCAAAAGCCACAAAATGATCTACTCTATAAATCAATATATTCCTAGAAAGTTAAATCTACCTCACACGTGGTTAAAATGTATGGATTAGAATAATTAAAAATGTATGAGTAAAGTCTAACTGAGAACCTATTTCTATTTCTTTTCATTTTGTCCTAAATTACATAATATTGGTTTATAGAATTTAATATCACCAAAGTAACTTTATAGTTTAAAAAAATCCTTTTTTCCCCCCAGAAATGAAATTGCAACTAGGAGAGCATTTTTGGATACTCCAGACAAAGCAATGGGCCATTCCAAAGTATGGTTGTTCCATTCACTTAAGAAACACTGTTGTCCACACAGCAGCAGATTATTCAAATTGCGACATAAAAGCAGGGTAATGGTCACTTCTCCTGATTATAACTTGGGGGAACATTTGAAAGATAACACCATGAAAATAATACCAGGAAATGAAGTGAGAGTGGAGAACTAAAGGAGAGCCGAGGTGGGATTAAAGGAAGACAGACCTGGCCGATCGCACGTGATACCTGCTATTAGTTCTGCTGATTTCGCTTTCTGCCACCTGTCAGGCACACGAGGACACACAACAAAAAGATGGCGAGGATGAGACCTTAGAAGAAGGCCTGCCTGTGCCAAGGTCTATACGACATCCAGGAAGTTAAGAACATTGCTCTAAATGACCACTACTACCCACTACACTGTAGGATTTTGAAAACAAAGACACTTGAGTAAACAGAACATTCTAAAAACTGTCTGGAAGATAATTTATAAAACGTGAATTGACTTTAATTTACCAAGAAAAACACTTAGAACGAACAGGAGACTTTTTCTAAAAGACTTTGTAAATAATCTCTACAATCTCCTTTCTTACCAAATTAACCTGATGTATTTCTCACTTTAAAAAAAAATATGTTTACCGAAGTAAGGTTAGTGTTTAGAAATAATGGGACATGCAGCTGTTTGTTCTCAAATGCTCAATAAAGTCAAACTCTAGTATTAAACCAAACCCTAGTATTAAAATTCCTCTTAATTTCTTATGATACATACAATTTTGATTTTTTTCAATAGGCAATAAACCTAAAATCACACTGTAAAGCTGAAATAGCAGTATGAAATTCTGTTTTATATGCTGTTTGGTGTTCCTAGGGAACAGAGATTTCTCTATAGATACAGATGTAAGTGCATGGCTATACCAAGGCATTAAATTCTCCAGAAGGAATATCCTTGGTGTGATGTTATAGTAAATGGGAATGTGTTTAGTATTATGATCATTTCCTGTCACTAGAAAACATGATTCAGCAGAGATTTAAAATGTAGTGCAAGTCTCAGGATATAAGAGATTTTATCTTCTCCAAATTTCTTGGACAGAATACTAAGAATGATGTGTAGGTACAGATTAGAGAGTGTGTATAACTGAGGAGAGACTAAAGCCACAGAGCCACCATCTAAGGGCTTAGCCACTATTTTTCCTTTTGTGGAGAAGGAAACTGAGTCCCCAGAAGAGAAGTGATGTCTTTTTTTTTTTTTTCAAACAGGAAAATAATCACACAGCAGCCAGAGCCAAAATTAAAGAGCTTCTTTTGAGTTCACCTTTCTGGTTTTGCCTAGTGAAAACAGACATGTAAGAACTCTTCTTGTTGTTATAGCCTCGATTTTATAAGGTTCTAAGGTTATATCAGAAAGAAAAGGCCTGTTTTAAATCGCAGCTTTGGTTGACTATGGTTGTGTCTTAACTGAAATCTTCCCCTTCCTGTCACCTCCTCTAAAAAGGAAAGGAAATTCATCTTTACATTATCCTTACATTCCAGTCCTGGAGACAGAATATGTGCGTTCTCTCTCTCTCTCTCTCTCTCTCTCTCTCTCTCTCTCTTTCTCTCTCTCTCTCTCTCTTCCTCCTTCCCTCCCTCCCTCCCACCTGCCCCCAGTGACAGGACAATGCCCTTCTCCCTTATAAAAGACTCTAATCATTACCACCTGTGACTATCATTTTACTTGGCCAAAAGGACTTGGTCCAAGTAATTAAATTTAGAATCTTGAGACAGTGCTGTTTCTGTGAAGGAAAATTGACAACATCTAACAAGATTTGCATAGATCTTTCTTTTCACTGTATTTCTAGAAAGTTATCCTTCAGAAGACATAATTACAATAATCACAAAAATACAGGCCCCTGAGGTTACTCACTTGAAAAGTATAGATTAACAGAAATACTGGAAATAATCTCAATCAATAAAGGGAAAATAAAAACACTATGACTAAAAACCACAAAGCCTGAGAAAGGGTTTCATTATGGATGGCACAGCGACATAAAAAGAAAGCCATATGCCAAACGTTAGTGAGCATTTCCACAACTTCTGACCACTGTGGGATATGTTCAAGAGGCCACTACAAAGCTTCCTCGGGGAAAGAGAAGGAGCCAAGGCAGCGACTAAAGCCACAAAAATTTTCAAAGAAATGACAGCAAGAAAGTTCCCAGTCTTAGAGAAAGAAATGGACATCCAAATACAAGAGGCATATGGAACCTCAAATAGACATGGACAGAAAATAATCTCTCCATGTAATATCACAGTCAAGATGTCAAAATTACAAAGCAAAAAAAATGGCAATATGAAAATGTATAAAGGAAAAAATGCCAACGTACATAAAAAGACATAAATATTAGAATAATAGTGAATCTCTCTTTAGCAATCAGCAAAATGAATGGAATGATACATTTCAAGTCCTGAAAGTAAACTGTCTACCAATATTTCTATGGTTTTAAAGTTATCTTTTAAAATTTATGAATAAATAAGAATATTGTAAGATGAAATCATCCCAGGTCATTCAAGCCAGTGCCTGAAAACACACGTGAAGGAATGCCACACACAGAGAAAGAAGAAAGACAATAGTGACCATTAGATAAATAATTAAGTCCATGAGAGGAATAAACCAAAGATGAGCTAGGAGGAATCCATCTTGCCCAATGTGGTATGTCAGCAAATCCCTAATTCTAATAGGGGAAGAAGAAAAGATGCAATAATAAACAAACAAATCAGAAGCAACCACAGGAACTTGTAAATTCTCATTGATAACCTTAAATGCACATGGCTTCTCCTCACCATTCAAAAGACACAGAATAGCTTACTAAATTAAAAATCAAGGTGTAGAAAGACCATGCAATTGGGTGAATAGAGAGATGGGGAGAATTTAGGAGGAGATAGGGGAGGGGAAAGAATGATCAAAATATATTGTATAGAAAGAAAAACCCTTAAATATCATGGTCCAACTGTGCTGTTTCCAAAAATGAAAAAAAAAAGATACATACACCACTGGCAAAAGGAGAGTAAGAGGGAATAGCTGGTCAAGAAACCAGCTGTAACGTGAGTGCACTGGTGTTTTCCTGACTGCATGAAACAAATGCCAAAAGGCGTGAGAACTCACCGTTGCTGAACAATAACAGTGGGGGATTTCAACACCTCACTCATCTTCGAAACTAAAAACTGACCCAGAAACTGCTCCCTATGTGAGCTACCTTTAACTGCTACGGGCAGAATATCCACCCAGGAGAAAGAGGACCAACATTCACAGCACCTACAAAATACTCTCTAAAACTATGTTAATGTCAAACACATTAAAAATAAAATTACAGCAATATGGATGAGGAGGGAAAAATATGAAGTAAAGACGTAGTGGGAAAAAAATATCCTCCATTTCTATTCTCACTAACACAGGGGGAAATCATATGACCTCTGTTAGCATCTAAGAACAAACTGCTAAAAGAATCTGTGAATGCAGTTGACATTTGTTTACGTTTAGTGAGGAACAGGGAGGGGAAATGTATTTCCAACTCCAGTTTAGTGACATACATAGAAGAATAAAATAAAATAACCATCATATCTGAGAGCTTGAGGTGATGGTTCTTTTTATAGACTTAAAATGTATCATCTTGCAGGTGTCCCTCTCTGGGGATATCATGTTGTATTTATCCAACTAAAGTGACCTGAGAATTGAGAGTGTATTTAACACAGTCCAAATGATCATGGGTCTTAACAGGATGCCGTACCAAATGGGCTTGACCAGAATACAAGTCAAATAACTTCATCTGAGTTTTATTCACTAAAAACAAAAACTATGGATTGTTGTTGTAATAGAATCCTATTTCTTCACATAGATGTACTTCTACTCTGGCAATAAAAGGTAAAATAAAGATAAAAATTGAATAGACATTTCCATTTCACGAGTTAAGGTATAAAAAGCCAGCAGCCACTGACAGAGAAAGAAGGACTGATAGGATGTGTGACCAACAGGTATTTTTAAAGGTAATAATGAAACTGGAAGGAGAGTCTTATCAAAGTGAAAGAGAAAAACTAGGAGGCGCAATGAGACCATTAAAACCAAAAGGTCATGGGAGTGGGGTGATGACTCAGTGGTTAAGAGCCTTTACTGCCTGTGCAGAGGACCCAGGTTTAGCTCCCAGTACAGGCAGAGCAGCTTCAGCCATCTGTTGGACTCCAGTCCAATGTACCAGATATCCTCTTCTGGCCTCTGTGAGGACTGCAGACACATGACACACTTACACACATGCAGGTAAAACACTCAAACACATGAAACAAAATACATAGATCATTAAAAACGATTTAAATGTAAGAGGGCAAATCAATGATGGTGAAGAGGACAGCACAGAGAACCATGCCCTGCTCGGCGCTGCAAATATTAAATGTGAGAGGAAAATCGCTGGGGGTGTTTATTGAAGGACATGGTGGTCGATGAGATGGCCGGCAAAGGGCATTCATTAAAGCTGTTTCCTAGACCGAGAAAGTGACTTTCAGCAACACCCTACAGCAGTTGCATTATGGAAGCGGAGACAGTTTTTTTCCCTAATGTCATAGGTACAAGAGCGAGCAGATGCCATAGTCAAAACAGATGAAATGCAGCACCACTGTTCCTGCAGCCTTCCAGAGACCAGCAAAGGGCAGCAGGCCTGAAGGCAGACACCTGACAGAAAGAAAACAATTTTTACGTTCAAAGCACGCAGTTTAGGACAAAATTAAAGGTTCATCAAGAAGCTCAAAGATAGTGATGTTTTTCCTAAACACCGAAATTACAATAGCATGGCATAATCATGGCCTTCTTGACCCTCCTCCCCAGCTGGGATTACCTGGACAAGACCATGGGGGGGGGGTGTCCTCACTGGCCCAACCCTCCCTAAGCATCTATAGGTAGTTAATGGTTGCTGTGGCAAGAAGAGAAGTTATCTTCAGTGATGTAGTCAGGAGTCAGTAGTCCAGGCTCCCGTAAATAACCCATCACCCATGTTCTTGTAAGTAACACCAATTAAACTCATTGAGTCACCAAAACAAACAAAAGCTGGACATGAAAGCTGAATGGAAGTTTTAGAGAGAGAACAGGAATCTGCAGGAATTGGAGGAAAACAGTGACAGTGATGGAGGGTGCATATGATCAAAATTTTTTATGCACATGTGTAAAAATGGCTTTATGAAACCCATTAGATATGATTAAGGCCTGCTTATATAAAACTAAAAAGGAAGGAAGGAAGAAATAAGGAAAGAGAGATTTCTCTGGGGAGATACATTTCAACCTTTTCATCATTCCTGTGAGGCAATGCCAGTCAGTACAGTGCCTGAGTCATTTAGAAATGAGACAGCTCTGTCAACCACAAGCTCAAATGGCTGGCAAGAGCACACGTCTGTCTTGGCAGTAGAAGGTGGAGACACAGAAATGCCCTCACTAACACTGTATTTCCTAACAGCTTGATCATTCCATGGCAGGATATGAGGCATTTCATAACCCTTGATGAATGTTCATGAGATACAATTTCACAGCATAATATGGAGAGATTCTGGTTCAATATGCTGCCTGAAGTGTTAAAAAGATCACAGAGGCCGGGCGGTGGTGGCACACGCCTTTAGTCCCAGCACTTGGGAGGCAGAGCCAGGCGGATCTTTGTGAATTCGAGGCTAGCCTGGTCTACAGAGTGAGATCCAGGAAAGGCGCAAAGCTACACAGAGAAACCCTGTCTTGAAAAACAAAACAAAACAAAAAAAAACAAAACAAAAAAAACAAACAAACAAACAAAAAACAAAACAAAAACAAAAACAACAACAACAAAAAAAAAATCACAGGGACCTCTGGTGCCCATCCAGGCATGCAAGGGTCTTGGGCATAGATGCTACATAGACAGACAAGCAACTCTTAGATCCATCAGAGAACTAATGTCCAAAGGCAATTAACTAACCCTAAAATTGCAGAGGCGAGAAGCAGGGGAAAACAAATACAGCCTATTGAAAGAAAAGCAGGAGCAGAAACCAGCCCTACTGGCATGACAGGACAGGAACACCTAACAAAGGTGGATCGAGGCTCAGTGTGGAAAAGCTCCTGGAAGACTCAGTGCCTGGGAACCCTTTCATAAATGTTACCTCAAAATTAACAACAGATAGCAAGTCAGAGCTCCAGAAAACTCAGAGAAGACCATACGGGGTAAACACTGAGAACAAAGGAATAAACACCTAAGCACAAGGAGAGAGCAGCTCTCACCTATTACATTAGTTTATTCACAGACACTGGCAGCAACAAATGCTGGCATGCAAAGACATAGGGATTTCTTTTCATTGATTGTAGGAATGCAAGTGGTTTAAACACTTTGGAGGAGAGTTGGCTGATGTGGAATATTAGTTGAAGATGTGTTACATCTGTTTACACTGTGGAACATTTGTCTAATGATGCAAAGATGTCTTCATTCTCTTATGTTGCATTTGTTTAACTCTGTGAAGCTGTGTTATTTTGCCTGCCTAAAACACCTGATTGGTCTAATAAAGAGCTGAACAGCCAATAGCTAGGAAGGAGAAAGGATAGGCGGGGCTGCCAGGCAGAGAGAATATAGAGGAGAAAAAGATCAAGGAATGGGGAAAAAATTAAGAAGGAGGACGACACTGGGAATCCAGTTATACAGCAAGCCATGGAGTAAGAAGTAAAGAAAGGGATACAGAAATAGATAGAAGCCCAGAGGCATAAGGTAGATGGGTTCATTTAAGTTAAGAAAAGTTGACTAGAAATAAGCCAAGCCAAGGCTGGGCATTCATTAGAAAGAATAAGCTTCTGTGTGATTATTTGGGACCTGGGTGGCAGGCCCTCCAAAGAGTAAAGAGTTAAAAAAAAACCTACAGTTGACACCTCTACTTTTAATATTTTAATTTAATATTTTATTTTAATTGCATGTGTCTATCTGTGGGTTATATGCCATACACATGGATATGCACTAAGATGTCAGAAAAGAGCTTTGAATGCACCAGAACTGCAGTGACTGGAGGTTGGGAGATGCCCAGTGCGGGTGCTGGCAAATGACCTCAGATCCTCTGCAAGGATGCGTTCTCTTAATCACTGAGCCATTTCTTCTGACCACACACTTAACCGGCTCCTTACTAAAGCCAAGCATACTCTTTCCACAGTGACTTACTCCTTGGAATCTATACAAAAGAGTTTAAATAGTGTACACAAAAATATCTGTACAATTCTTTTTACTGTAACTGTATTTATAATAGCCCAGACCTGGAAGCAACCAAAATGGTCCTTGGGAAATGGAGAAAGGAACTGTGATACAATAGTACATTAGTCAGTGATGAAAAGGAAGTGGAAATTGAGCTGAGAGGATATCTCAGTGTTTAGAACAACATGATTAAAGCCCCAGCACTCACATTAAAAGCCTGGTATGCCTGTGCACATACATGTGATTTCAGTGTTGTTAGGGGTGTAGGTATTAGGATTTCTAGGGCTTACTGGCTGCCAAGCTTGCTCCAAATTCAGTGGGAAACACTGTAGCAAGAGAATGACAGTCAACACCCTCCTCAGGCCTCTGTGTGTGTAGAGGCATGTGCACATACCACTCACATACCAGAAACAGCAACAAAAACCACTGGACTAAACCATAGATGAATGTAAATGAAAAGAAATCAGAAAAGGTGCGTGGTATATCATTTCATCTCTGTGACATTCTGAAAACTTTATAAAGTTTGGAAATAGTGAAATGAACAGTGGTTGCCTGGACTTGGGGAGAGAGTGAGAGTCAATTCTGGAAGATAATGCAATGAAGGGACATGTTACTCTCTACTTATCCAACCCATGGCCTATAGGAAGAGAGAAGACAGAGGCAAGCCCCCAGCTGTAAATGCATTAATATTGGTCTTGGTTCAACAAGCATCACCAAGTGCATGTTGTGGACTAAATTTTATCTCCTAAATTGAGACTTAAACTTCTTTTTGGAGTTGAGGACTTTGAGAATTGACTAAGGCATGAAGGAGACCCTTGGGTAAGACTTAACAGTCATACAAAGGAGCTTGAACATACATCCCCCCCCCCTCTCCACATAAGGGCATGTGTAAAAGCTGGACTGATGGCTGGGAAGAGAGCCCTCATGAGGAATCAAATAGAGCCACTTCTTGATTAAGGGCTTTCCAACCTCTAACCATGGAAATAAACCAACTTTTACTGAAGATCCTAAACTACAGTATCTCTTTATAACCACACCCTTAGTAAGGTTCACCATAATGTAACAGAAGTACCATGGACTACATGGCTTTTAAGAAACAGAATGTTGTTAGTAACAGCTCAGGCTCAAGTCACAGAGCAGGGTACCAGTCAAGTTCTGGTACTAATCTCTCTATGAGATTAAACACTGAAACTGTCATGACAGAAACAGCAAAAAACAAAAGTCTAATAAAACCATAGATCCATTTGTGGGGGTTCTACTTTGCTGCCTCAAATGACCACCACCCACATCCTCACTTCATTCCAGGTTAGATTTTCAACACATGGATTGACCATGGAAACAAAAATATTCAGTGTATTACATAGCCTGGGCAGGAGTATCACCCTAATGCAAATTGTTAAACAAGGACAGAACTGTTTGGGAATGAGAAGAGGCATCTGGGAGCTCTGTGTTGCGACTCTAAACCAAAGCCTCCTGCTGTAAACTAAAGCCAGTCTAATACCAGATGAAATGGGGGGCAGCAAGGAAACAAGGCCTTCTCAATAGAGCACAGCCAACACACACATGAACTCACAGACTGTGGCAGCATGCACAGGTCCTGCATGGGTAGCACCTGATGGGGACCTAGAAAGAGGAGATGTGGACACATGCCTTCCATCCCTAACCCAGAAGCTAGCTCCAATTAATAAACATTTGTGAATGGAAAATGAGTTTTCCCCAATGAAGTCTTTCTGAAGAAACAAACCACTCCTAAGTGTAGGCCCATGCCCAGCAGTAGATGGCCGACACAAAAAGAACTCCAGGGCATCTTTGGAGGTTCCTTGTTTCATAATGCTATGTCAGCCCCTGACCCTCTTCCCTTAAACCTTACAAATCCTTTGCACATATATTATGGCTTCCTATTTTGTATTTTTAAGGGATTCCTGTGTGTGCAAACACGTGTCTCTGTGTCTATGTGCATTTCTAGTGCTTTTTTCTCTTTTTCTTCTGTGTGTTTTATCCTATTCTGACTCCTTTGTTTGTTTTGTTTTGTCTTATTTTATTATTATCCTTATATGTTTGTTTTCTAAGGAGAGACAGAAAGGATATGGATCTGGTTGGGAGGGGATGTGGGGAGGAAGTGGGTGGGTTTGAGGGAAGGGGAACCATACTTAGAATATATTGTATTAAAAATATATTTTGGATAAGAAAAAAAAGTCTACTTTTTAACAAAAAAGGAATCCAGTAAAAACAAACAGATTATTAATGAAATGGGAAATCTGTCTGCATTGTTCATTAAAGAAATAAGTATGAAATATTAAAGAGACAATGTTTTTATAGACACCCACATATGTGTTCAAATAAATCATCCTGATCATCAACTTAATCCTTTGGGCTTTTCAGAGATAGGAGTAAAGTGGCAGAAATTAGTCTCCAATGTACTCCCTTTTGTTTATGGCACGAATCAGAACCAAGAATCAAAAGATGAAATACACTCATCCTAAGTACCATGGAGAAAACACCATCATTACATTATAAACAGGGAGGACCTCTTTTGTGATCTCAAGACAGAGCCACTGATGAAAATGATTATGGCCTGACAATAGCATTGTACTATTTGGTGATTTAAATATTACTGAAAGGTACCTTAATTGTGTGTGTTTGAGGGTTGTCAAAATTTACTAACATTTCCATTTAAATAGCATGGAGGAAAACTAAACACATTTTCAGCATGGTTCTGTGAATTTATTTAAAAGAATACATCTAAACAATTTTGATATCTGAATTGCTGCTTTTAAGAGTTTATTCCCTATACAGAAAGTAATGTTAATTATTACTCATGCAAATTTTCATTTTCGATGAAGCAATACTAAAAAACAAAGCAGTCTTGGGTGAACTTTTCATGCTGTTACTAATATAAAAACATATTCAACTCAGATATCCAAGAATTTCTCTAGTGGTAGAAAACGTAGTAAAGAAATGAAAACAAATGAACTCGAAACACCACAGATGCATCGCAAAAGGTGGGGAACAAGGACATGTTCATAGCCTGGATCTGGGAGCAAAGCTGAGTTCTCAGCATAAAGGCCATTCAGTTCTATTAAGATAGTCACTTAAGCCCTCTGTTTATATTAGTCCATATTGGGATGAAATGTAGACATGAAAGACTTAACCTTTGTGTGATGGAGTTAGCAATCACAGAGAATTTAAAAATGTTGTGGGATAACTGAGATGGCTCAGTGGATAAGGATGCTTCCTGCCAGGCCTGACAACCTGAGTTAGATCCCCAGGGCCCTCATGGTGGAAGGAAAGAACTGACTCTTCCTGCTGGGGATTGTGCTGTGCCCTCTACATATGTGTGTGCACATCACACACACACACACACACACACACACACACACACACGCCCCCCCCCCACACACATATACACACCCGGGGATTGGGGGAGAGGGGGGAGACAAAGAAATACAGAGACACATAGACTCAGAGACAGACACACACACGGAGAGACAAACAGACGCAGAGAAATGCATTAAAAGAGTTTAAAACATTGGCTGCTTACACTATGAAATGTCTGACATTCCTAATTAAAATAGCAAATTTCTTAAGTGGACCATAAGTCTTTAAAATCCCAAATTACAAACTTGATTACTATTTTGTCTTGATAGAGAACACAAAGAACCCTTACGGCTATGCTCATTAAGATATTCTAGGTCTACGAAAGACAAGCAGGGAGGACATCCTACCTTAACAGGGCGTTTCTTCCATCACTTCTGGTGCACCACACCTGCCTGGTTTGAAAACCTATCTCTACACCTCCAGCCTGGGAGTGGTGGTGTGCTTTGTAACTCTGATGTGTTAGGGTGACTTGCTCATTTGAATCGGAGCTAAAATCCTGGACATTTCTTCCGCTGAGGTCGACTTCCTTAAGGTGAGGGAGTCTACATTTGCTCCACGGTCCCACCTTAAGGCTGAAGGAATATTCCTCTTTCCCAAGAGGACAGGAAACCGGAGCCTCACAGGCTCTGGATTCGGTCAGATTCGGGCATGGCAGACCTCCATATAGCGGGGGCGCAATGGCCACGCGAGTTCTATGCTGCAGCTTCTTCCCACACCCTTCACGGCAGGTGGACCACGGGGAGAACTCGGATACCACACAGTCCCTGGGGCAAGGGATGAGGCAGGCTTGCTCTGTGGGGGGCTGAGGGGCAAAGTGTTCGCAGATCTCACTGGCCACCATGGTTCTGTTGAGCTTCTGCAGACAGCGCACCGTCCGATGCTGCAGACCGTGCTGTGCGGTCACACACTCGGCAGCCCGAGGCCGGGGCTCGCCTTGGGCCCCAGGAGCCAGCAGGCAGCGGTGCCAGTCGGAAACCTCCCACTGGAACAGGTCACTATGCCAGTCACACACTCGGAAACAGCTCCTTTCCTTTGGAGGTCGGCTGCTCTCATCACAGTTCGACATGGGGCTGGTCCACCCTTCTATGTGAAAACACCACACAGCTCGACTCTGGGCTCCGCCTGGTCCGCAGTCACCTGCACACCTTCCCCAGGGACCTGAGATAGGAAAACAAGGCTCTCCATCATTCTTCAACTCTGGTGGAAAGAGAAGTATGTCTACATATTTCACAACGCACCCACTACAAAAATCATAAGTTTGGTGTGAAATGGAGGTAATATTTACTGTGGAAATTGGTGGGCTCTGGCTCAGTTTATGATTGTGGAAATCGCCTTCTGTCTCTGATTAGAAACACAAACTAGTAAAAATTACTTGAATATTGTGATGTTTGTTTCCGCAGCCCTGTAAGGTGGAAGATAATGGAAGTGCTGACCTGTGGAGGTGTTCTGAGGAACTACGGTGCAATGGGATACCAAGGAAACAGCATGTAACAAACGATCCGACAATTATGATTGTTATGTTCCAAAGCCTGTAGATATAACTCAATATTAATTCCTTCTACTAACCTAGTATTAATACATTCTAGCTAGGTAATTTGTTCATCAAAAAAAGCTTAGAGGCTGGAGGGATGGCTCAGATGTTAAGAACACTGGCTGCTCTTCCAGAGGACCCAGGTTTAATTCCCAGCACCCACAAAACAGATCACAAGCATCTGTAATTCCACTTCCAGGAAATCCAAAGTCTTCTTCTGGCCTCAGGCACCTGGCAAGCTTATGATCATAGACCTACAAGCAGACAAAACACCTCTATTCATAAAAAAAATAAGAACAAAAATATTTTTAAAAGAAAAGCCTTAGAGCCAAGATTTTAATAACACAGGAATTTTCATGTTTCTGCTTCTTCGGTGCACACGTTACACAGCTTAAAATAGAAACACATTTAAAAAAACTTGGAACATCCTAATATATTTTTATTTGCTGAATAATTGTCCTCAGTTTAGGTTGGTTTTTCCTGTGGTGAAATGCAGGAAAAAAAAAGTCTACCACAAGAATAACAGTGAGGCAGTAAACGATGTCTGCTTTGACTATGGAAAATCTGTCCCTGGGAATGAGATGGGTTTTCATTTGTTTGTTTAACACTTGGCCTTTTTTAAATTAAAGATTTATATAAACACACGCACATACACCCAGTGAAATTAATCACACACAAAGTCTATACATCTCAGTGAACTTCTATACAGTTAGAATAGCCCATTCTGAAGCTGTGAAGTTTCATATAGGATCTTACACATTTCCTGTTGAATATACTTTATGTACTTATCTACTACACCTACACACACACACACACACACACACACACACACACACACACCTAAGACAGAGTTAAAATTAGAATTAGCTTTGTAATCTCATTCATGACTCAAGTGTAAATTATCTGCATTTAGTCCTTCCTCACTTTTAGTATTTAGAATGAAATATTTTTCAGTTTAAAGACACTTGGTCTTTCTGTGTGACCTACGTTAGCCTTGAGCTGCAGGGATCAAGCAATTCTCTATCCTCTGCCTCTGCCCCTGCCCCCCAAGTACTCGGAAATGGTGCACAAACCACAGTGTCTAACTGGTTTTGATTTCTGATAGGTACAAACTCCAGGCCAACCTTCCAACACGAGCTTGTAACAGCGGATCCTTTAATGAGCTCCTGTGTAAAAAGGGAGATATCCATTGAGGTTATTTATTTTTTAACCTTGTCTGTTAACCTCTTCTCTGGGGTTAGTCAGCAAGCTTCTCTCAGAGAGGTGGAGCATTATATGAAAGCCAGCGGGACATCCTCAGAGCACAGCCATATTTTCCTTTAAAAAAAATTTTTTTTTGAGGCAAGGTCTCTCCTCCCTAGCCTGGAGCTCACCAAGTAGCCTATCCTGTGAGATTTACAGGGGTCTGCGTGTCTCTGCCTCCCTAGAGCTGTGACAATGCACATGTGCCACCATGGCTAGCCTTTTTGCATGGTTATGGGGATTGAACTCAGGTCTTTGTGCATGCAGGACAAACGCTTCACCCACGGAGCCATCTCCTCTCTTTGATCATACATGTTTCACGAGGACAGAAAATAATCATATGTTATATCAATAGGAAAAGTAACATCCCCTCTTTCACTTCCCTTACTAACCTGAACCTGAGGATGTTTAGTAAAGTCAACTACATAACTTACGTCCACTACAAAGACTCTGGAGGTCACTGAGGCATTCTGCAACCCAGGAAGCCGAGTAACTAACACCAGCTGGGAAAGAAGCCAGTGTCTCAGGCCACCCCAAATGCAGCTCCATCACTTCAGGAAGTGGACTTTACATGTCAATCAATTACATGTTTAGGAACAGTCACAGGCATTGGCGGAATGACATCACCTGCAGCCCCAGAGAAGCAGGGTATCTGTCTGCATTTGGGTTGCCTCCGTTTGGCAGGGTTTGGCATTTTAGCAGGAAAACAGTGTCTCATTCTAATATTCTTGGTAGTTCAGCTCCATACTCTGGCCACATAAATCTAGTACCCATGGCCACACTGCATTGTCAAGCTATGGTGACAATACTTTCTTCGTTTATAAAAGAGATCAACACAACAGAGGGTGGGGTTCATTTCGCTGAAATGAAAGGGCAAATTTTATTGCAGTAAGTCAGCTTTTACTCAGCAATATACCTTTGAGTTTGCCTGCTCACTTCCAGCATTCCGTCCCAGCATCGACTGACCACGATAAAGCGATTACGCTTGCAAAGTGGTGCTCAGCACTAGCTGACTTGATGAACTGTTTTTAGTCCTGTGTTCATAAGCAACATGCAAAGCTACACAATGCAAATGGAAAATGCAAAGCTATACGATGCAAATGGAGACCCTTGCTAGCTGACCATTCCCCACAGGCTCTGGAGCCTCGATGCTGTGGGGTTGTTTCATTTTAAGTATCCTACCCACTGTCCACTGTGTCGTGTAATCCATTAGTTTCTCTAAAAAGATCCACTCAATAAAGGGATATTTCAAAAGAATATGATGGTGGTGAATTATAAGTATAAAATGAATCATGGGTGATATTAAAATAATTGGCTATATTAAAAGGAAACATTTTGTAAAGTATCTTGGGCTTTAAAATAATGGCTGTCAGGATATCGCTATTTGCTTGGGTATTACATGCACACAACTCTCCACTCAAGATTTTTGGTATGAATTAAAGAGAGAAAAGAAAAGTCAGTTTGTTACTACTCAATCTTGAAGAAGTTAACATGAAATTTCATTCAGTTAAAACATACTATCAACTAGATACTGTTCTTTTTAAAAACATTCGTCTAAGATATTTCTTATCATTACAATATTGATTTCATATTAAAAGTCCTTTAGTTACTTCACAAAACTAAAGCAGCTCATAGTTTGTTAGTTGAAACTATTAATATCTTAAACCTTATTCAAGGCCATTTTTGGTTGAGCTTTTACATCCTTCATCTACACGAAATGTTACCAAAAAGCACCATTTTCCCAGATCAATGGAAGACAAAATGTAACAACTATTAAAAAGCTTAAATTGCTACAATCACAGACCTAATGCATGTCACAGTGAAGGCTGCTGGTTTGCTCATCATTATTCTTGTGGACAGGACGAGCGGCAGTAAGAACAGGAGTGGGCGTGCACACACTGCCTCCAAGACCATGAAGGGTGTGTGTCTGTAAACACTGGACGGTTTGTGGAGAAAGCCTCAAGCAAATGCTCAAGCAGACAAAAACAAATAAATAAGGAGCCAGTGCAACGTGAATCCTGTATGCTCAGGACAAATGAAAAACAAATTGTAGACAGGACTTGTGAGACAAGTGCTCTGGGCAGATGACCTGCAGTGATTTGCATTTCTCAAGCATGAAGAAAAAAAATGTACTCAATGATTTATTCAGTTTTAGTCAGCAATGAACTTTTAGTACACATGAATTAAAATCACAGACCTGAGGGGTTTTGCCATTTTAGAGGAAAAAAAAAAACCCTCAAAACATGTGCACTTATATGAAATGTGCCTAAAGTTCGGCATATGTTATAAGCCTTGCCCAAGCTCATATACCAAAGACAAGCTTAAAAAATGAGCAGATAAAAAAATAACATATGAAAAATTCATAATTATATTCAGATTATATATATCTAAATAAGTAACATGAAGAAACTTGTTTTACTTTTTAAAATCAGTTCAGTAACTGCATATGTTTTAAATGGAAAACAGGCAAGAAGCTACACAGAGTTTAGGGTGTCTCTAAACAACTGCTTTGCCATACATCACTCTAGAGAAAGCTATTTCAGTGATACAAGTGTGGAGGTGTTGGTTTGTGTGTACTAACCTGGTCCAACTTAAATAAGGTAGAGGTGTGCTTGGCACTTACTGTCTTTTCTATGAGGTACAAACAGGTACTCCTGAATTAATTGCTAGGCATTAAAATCCATCAGCCTGTCTGTCTGTCTGTCTGTCTGTCTGTCTATCTATCTATCTATCTATCTCTCCTTTGAGAATTTCAAACAATTTATTTTGATCTTATTATCCCCCAACTCCTCCAAGTCATGCTCATGGCATTCTCCTCCCCATCCATTGAGTCCAATTAGTGCTCCCTCTATGATCATAGGATGTGGCCATCCCCTGATGAGAAAAATAAATAGCTCTCCTACTCCCTGCAGCCATCAGGTACCAATGGCCCCTCACCTAGGGGTGGAGCTCCTGAGCACCTCCCCCACACTAGAATGTTGACTGGCTTGCCCTGTGGAGGCAACCACAGCTGTGCTGAGTTCATGAGTGCAGCAAGCCTGTCCTGTCCAGGAAACGTTCTTTCACTCTGGTCCTTCCTGACCTCTGGCTCTTACAATCGTCTGTGTCCTCTTCTACAACGTCACCTGGGCCTTGATGGGAGTGTGACAGAGATGTCCTATTTTTAGCTGAGCATTCCACTACCCTTATTTTCTACACATGGACCAACTGTTGGGTATTTTAAATTGAATCAGTTTTAATAAACAAATTGAAAGCCTGGTTCCAGGAAAGTTCTTTGGACCTGGAAGGGTAAGAAGAACTTTTGGGTCATTTTTAAATTCTTGACTCTGTGATTTCCAGGATGTTCAGCCCATGTTTTGGCTCCCTGTGCAGACATGTCAATGCTGTAATACAATATTCCTCTGCAGACAGAAAAGGGCTGGCAGATTCTATTCCCTTAATTAAGTTACTCTTAACTGGATTAGTTTAGATGAATGAAGAACCCACTCCAAATCACCCTGTTTGAGACAGATTGCTGAAGGTCTAATTTTAGGTGTGGCATCTGCTAAAACCCCTGCCATACTCAAGGGAAAAAAATGGGACTTTCGAGGTCAGAGAAAAATAAGCAGGATCTCAACAGCTTTGCAGGACACTTGGCGCTGAGTGAAGCCGCAGTCTTGATTTAATACCATTCATGCAATCGGAAGAGATGTTTGTTTTATTATTCATTTTTCCTAGCCACAGCTTTTATTGTCTTGACATTGTTTTATTTTTAACTTGGGCAGCAGGGTAGAGGAGTAACATGAATGATGATGGAGAGTTCAGCATCTTAAGCAGATTATTTGCGGATAATTACTCGACCGAGCACTCTGACATAAACCTCAACATCATAAAATCTGACTGAAAACAACACTGACTTACTTGTAAGGGGCTTCATTGCCAAGAAGTAGCTGAAAATGTGTGTAAGAGCTATCACTTCTCAAGAAGGCTTGATGTCAGTAACAGAAGAGCCAAAGGAAGATGTCTCCTATGGACATCCCCTAATACTCTATAAGACCTAAGAAGGAGGAAGGGTCTATTCATTCTCTTATAGCAAGTATTCAGTACATACTACTTGTCAGGTGTATGTTAGAGTCTGGAAATGTAAAAATTAACAAGGCATAAAATGTCACTTACAAAACCTGGCACTAAATGCAATGGTGATTTGTTCATGAGCAGGCTCTTGTGCCCCTAAGTCTTTATTTACACACAGTGTTAATCTGATATCGTTTCTCAATATCATTAGAGTAGAGGCAGAGCTAAGAAGGTGTCATGGAGGCAGCTTCACATGGAAACACCAAGCACTGAGTGTCTGAATCTATCCACATCGGAGAATACACAGAAGCCCCCAGTACTCCCAAAGCTCTCAAAGGTGGTAAGATGGCTACATGGGTCAAGCAGCCTGCCACTATCCGTGAGTGACAAGGTGAGCTCTGATCTCTATCCCCGGGACAGACGTAGTGCAAGGAGATAAAGGATTCCTGCAAGTTGGCCTGTGACCTTCATACTATATCATGGCATGGGCATCCCCCCCATACACACACACCCCACACATTTGTTCATTTTACAACCAATAAAATCCTGTATTCACATTAAAATCATCTTTCAAAAGCACAATCATGTCATAGATGATATGCATGGTCAAATATTTCAATACCCCCTACACACACACACATACACACACACACACACACACACACACACACACACACATACATACACACACACACACACACACACACACACACACAACCGGAATAACTTAGCAGCAAAAATTAGGAGTTGGTAAACACAATTTCATTTTCATGGCTGTGATAAGGTCTTCTGAAGTTCATGAATTCATGAGAGATGTCTGGATAGGTAGTTTATACCTCGCTGGATTGAGCACAAACGTCACTGCCACCCCCAGCTCTTTCTCTGGGACTATGTTTGGTTTGACACTAATAGCACATTGTAAGCCCACTTCATCTCTATGGACAGATGCCCACTGACTTAAAAGCAAAGCACCTCTGTTATTTATCACTTTTTATTACAAATTATCAGTTGCCAGTGGATACAGCATCCATTAAAAGTAGCAGGAGAGTAAAAGTAGATAGAAATATATCTGTTCATTGCTGTGAACAGAGGCAACTGTCACACAGACATAAAATCACCTGCTAAAAAATGTTTACTGGTATTTCCAGTTTGAGTCCTAGTTTCTAAAAATTCTAAAGTATGAAAGAGAGACTGTACCTTGTGACATCCTGTTAGGTCTTTTAAGATCACTAAAACCAGCTCCACTGACTCCCCAGAACCCAAAGATAGGAAGGAGATCTTACAGCCCACATGTTTATCAAGAGGAAACAAACTATAGACCAATCCAATGAGGCATCCAAGGTCCTATCACCGTTTGTGGCAGAAAGCGGGCTGATGGCTCCATTTCCATACATGTGGTCAGTGATCTTCACAGCACATCACTCTGGCTTCTACTACTATAATTCTACAGCTGCAGAGGAAGAATAACTGTCTCATGAGGGATTGTATCAGGGAAGAGTCAGAAAAGGCAAAGAATAAACAAGTTAGAGAGCACACTGAGCTCATAAGGCCCAAGTGATGAGCCGCTGAGATCGTTCACCCCTTCAGACTCCCACATGGAATAGAGAACATCTTCCAGAGCCCTTCAAACATCATTACAGGAATGGCAACCTTCCTGCCTTTCTATGCAAGGAAACAAAGGCTGGGGTACTGCTTGAGTACATGGTTAGAGTTCATTCCAGGGTTTAGAATTCAAGAAGGAATCCTTAGGCAACAGGCAGAAAGTGGGCATCCATAGAAGTAAAGCAATAGGAGTAACAGGATCCTGGATTTTGCACACTTACTATCTTCCCAGTACCACACACATGTTTGATAGACTTTTGCTTTTCCAGATAAGAAAGGAAAGAGTGCTCTAGGTAAACATCTCTATCTTCTTCTAAAACTTCCACACAAAAATTACAGTTCAGCTATTTTTTTTTTTTAGCAGTGATGCATTTTGAATCATTGAACCCTTTCAAAGCACATTAGGCAAAATGTATTTAGAAGAGGTGGGCTGTAAAGGCAGCTACCATGAGGGGCCAAGAGCCCTGCCCCTCCTCTCCATCCTAGGGCTCCTTGCCCCCTCTGTCCCAGCTCAGTGGCTTGGCACAGCAGATGGCTTTAGAACTCACTGGGCTCTGATACCTGTCAAGAGATATTTATGGGGCATTCTCATGCCATAAATATGGCTCCACTCAACTCTGACTTTACTTACAGGAAAGGCTTTAGCTAAGCCCTGTGGGTTTCCTGGTGAGGCAGAAGAAAATGATTCACTCAGCTGTTTGTATCAGTTAAGGCGAAAAGACAACAGCCTATGAGCCACAAAGAGAGGAGATCTGGTCTTTACACAATGCTCCTGCAGGATTTTCTCCCCTAGTGTCCTGGCTAGCTAGACATTGGCTAGACTTCAGGAAGGTCAAAAAGCAAGCGGGAATACATACTGAAGCTGAATTTTTAAGATGTGTCCCTTCTTAAAACCCTAAGAATAAAGTCTATTTATATAGTGGAGGAACAATGAATATTAGGCTGGGTAGAGGAGGCTTCGTTGCATGTTGTCTCCTAGAGGCTCAAGGAAAGGCAGCTCTGTTGTACAAAGACATTGTTATGAGTGAGGTAGCATATGAATATCTCATTTCCCAATAAGCACCTCAGGAAATAATTCTTCTCTTTGTACAAGAGCACACTGAAGCTGATAATTTTCTTAGCAGCTTCATGAAAACCATCACTGTCATGCTTACATGGAGTGTATCTGCTTCTGAATGCATGACTCTTGCTAGTAGCAGATGTTTCTGCTATGTACTGGTATAAGAGAACACAAAACTAGACACATTTGTTGAACAGAAGTTTTGCTCCATCTCATTTTTAAAAAGGATAATTATTTTTCATTTTAAACAACATCATGTGACTATATGAGGTCTTCCTTGTTTTGTTTAGAAACATTATTTCCAAGCTACAGTATCTGAAAACAGTATCTGAGAGACATCGGTATCAAGAAAACATGACCATATTACATTTTTCTATGGAAATGGCTAAGCACACCCATTTGCCCTACAAAGTCTAGTGAAAATGAGAGAGAACTATATATGTCATATATAATTACAAAGTTGGAATCTAATCTGTCATTCCAAAGCTTTACCTCCATGCCCCTGGAACTTGGTCACACTTCTTCAAACCACCATCGCTAGCTTCGCCATTGTCCTCACACTCTCCTTTTCACAGACTGGAGGACTGGTGTCTTATTTGGACTCACGGGCTCTCCTGCTACATTCCACCTCACCACTACATGGATTCTCTTTCCCTACTGCAGCCATACATTCCTGAATCCTGCAAATACGTAGCGCTCTGTGTGGGGACTATTAGTCAGATGTCATTTGCATGCTAAAAGCTAGTAACAGCTTCCTGA